>LKNJ01001861.1:0-78989 GCA_002120245.1 Maccullochella peelii | reverse complement strand
AATTATTTACTTTCTCTAAGCATTGATAGAGTGAGTCTAGGGGACCATAGTCACTTGGTGAGAGAGCTAAGTAAATCTGAGTGTCGTCTGCATAGCTGTGATAAGCAATGTTATTCTCATGTATGATTTGACCTAGAGGGAGCATGTAAAGGTTGAATAATAGTGGCCCAAGAATCAAACCCTGAGGGACTCCACATGTCATGGTGATCCGCTCAGATTTATGATCACCAATGGCAACAACATAGCCTCTGTCTTCGAGATATGATCTGAACCAACTGAGGACTGTGCCAGATAAGCCCACCCACTTTTCCAGTCTGTTTAGAAGTATTTCATGGTCCACAGTATCAAAGGCTGCACTCAAATCAAGCAGCACTAAAACTGATGTTTTTCCTGAGTCAGTATTCAGACGAATGTCATTTAACACCTTTATCAGTGCGGTTTCAGTGCTGTGATGTTGCCTGAAGCCAGATTGAAAATTGTCCAAAAGGCCATTTACATTTAAAAAGTTANAAGATTTCTGACTTGGGTTTTCATCTTATAGCTCTGGAATCAAGCTGAGCAATAACTTTCATTCTTTCCTCCTTGTTGCCAAATACAACGATTTAGGTCTTGCATCCAATTATTTACTTTCTCTAAGCATTGATAGAGTGAGTCTAGGGGACCACAGTCACTTGGTGAAAGAGCTAAGTAAATCTGAGTGTGGTCTGCGTAGCTGTGATAAGAAATGTTATTGTCATGTATGATTTGACCAATAGGAAGCATGTACAGGTTGAATAATAGTGGCTCAATAATCGAACCCTGAGGGACTCCACAGGTCATGGTGATCCGCTCAGATTTATGATCACCAATGGCAACAACATAGCCTATGTCTTTGAGATATGATCTGAACCAACTGAGGACTATGCCAGATAAGCCCACCCACTTTTCCAGTCTTTTAGAAGTATTTCGTGGTCCACAGTATCAAAGGCTGCACTCAAATCAAGCAGCACTAAAACTGATGTTTTTCCTGAGTCAGTACTCAGACTAATGTCATTTAACACCGTTATCAGTGCAGTTTCAGTGCTGTGATGTTGCCTGAAGCCAGATTGAAAATTGTCCAAAAGGCCATTTACATTTAAAAAGTTATTGAGCTGAATAAAAACAGCTTTCTCAATAATTTTTCCAATAAAAGGAAGATTAGAGATCGGTCTGTAATTATTCAAAATTGAAGGATCTAGGTTGCCTTTCTTTAGAAGGGGCTTAACAACTGCAGTTTTCAGTGATTTTGGAAAGATGCCTGATAGGAGTGAGCCATTCACAATTTTCAGCACATCCATTTCCAAGCAACTGAAAACATTTTTGAAAAAGGTGGTTGGCAGGGTGTCAAAACAGCAGGTGGATGAATTAAGATGGTTCACTACATCCCAGTTTTAATATCGATGGCATTGAATGTTGACAATCTGGCCAAATTGTTTCTGTGCGGTTTTGTGAATGGTCTGGTTCCAATGTATGACATGGAGGAAGTTATGGCTTCTCTGATATTTTCAATTTTTATACTGAAAAACGATGCAAACTCATTACAGTTATTAAGCGATATGAAATCGGGGGCTAGTTCTTTTGGGGGATTAGTTAGCTTATCCACAGTGGTGAACAAGACACGAGAGTTGTTGATGTTCTTGTTGATGATGTTAGAGAAAAAGGCTTGTCTAGCCTTTATTTCTGAGTTGTAAATACGAAGCCTCTTTTTGAAAATGTCAGATTTCCTGCATTCTCTCTTCTGGCTCATGACAGCTGCCATGTTTCTCCACGGTGCTTTCTGCTTGCCAGAGATAGTTTTAACCCTTTCAGGTGCAATTGCATCAATAACTTTCAGGGTTTCACAGTTGAAATGATCAAAGAGTGAATCAACAGATTCATTCTTTGATCATTTCGATGACACCCATGTCTTATAGTCAATAGACATGGGTGTCATCAACAAAGACACCCATGTCTATTGACTATAAGGATCCAGTGTGAGTTTGGCTTCTGGAGTCTGGTTTCACAGAAACATCTGAAGATTAAGGCCACTGGAAAATGCAGATGGAAGACCCAGGCAAAGTTTTCCAAGTGACTGTAGATCATACAAAATCTAATTTCCAAGCACTTTGATCCAGTTGTATTGATAAGATTGCACTCATGTAGAACTTACAGTAATCAAAAGTATTGTGACTCCCGACAGTCTTTGTGACACAGAGGAAACTTGCATAGAACACAGTGTACAGAATTTATTTCTCTTTTCATAACTTATAAAGAGGGAAATAAGAGAACTTTAAAGCTGAACCAATCAATATTTTAATATTTACAATGGATCAAATTATGTGTAACGTGAAAGAGTGTTTTAGCAGCTTTCAGCTCATTGTTTTGGTTTTCTAGCCTGCAACTTTATTGTTTTGGTATAGTCTTATGGCTCTCGTCAACTTCATTTTCAGATAAAAAGCTCTAAAAAAAGACCTACTGTACACCACCAGCAGGAGTTGGTGAAGACCAAAAGCAGAGCTAGAAGGAGAGTGAATATTGGACTTACATTTGTGAGTTGGACAGAAACACGACTCTAAGTGAATTCCAATGTTGCTCAGTGTCTGCTAAATAGTATAAACAGTTTGCTAACACATTCACCATAGCAACTTTAAGGTGACAATATGCAGCGTTGTGTTGTGCGCTTGTTCCACTGCCCCCAAGTGGCAGCTTTAATGTTGGGATATTTGGGGAACTATGCCAATGTCTGTCAGTTGTTTTGAAACCCAGGGTTATGGTGAGGTTAAGGTAGGTCATAGCTATTGTGGAAAACATGCTATTATATTGTTGCCATGGTCTTCAAAACTCTCTGTTATATTAGATGAACTGAATATAATAACAGATAAGCCTAAAATAGAGTTTGTTCATTACTTTTTTTTCTGAAAAGTCTGTAGAGTTTAGACTGCAAATTTGCTTTCGCTTCATGGGAAGAGTATGATACTGTGAAAAAGCTTAAAAATGACTGATCTAATGTTACAATATATACTGAACATATGCATGCAGATGAACAATAAGAGGCTGTAGGGCTTTTATACTATTATTGTAATGATGAAATATGTGATTTTCCACATTGTTCTTATATTATGTAAGACGCAGGACTTGATATCCAAAGAGCCTTTTGTGTTAGCATGAAAGGGTAGAAGTTTAACACTCACGGGCTGATCAATAAATAGCAGGGTTACTGACCATCAGTCGCACATTTACTGCTCCCAATAAATTCCAGGGATTTGGGTTTCCATACAAAGTTTTAGACGCAAGATGGCAGAGGTTTTCAAGTACAGGTGTTGTCATAAAAAAGATGACCAAGATCCAACAATGGGGAGCCTGTATGAGGTAATGCTATCAAAAAGGGCATGGTAGCAGCAACACCAGCAGGTCACAGTTTGTCTTTGAACAAGGTGTTATTTTGAAGTGTTTGAGGTAAAATGTTAGGCTGTGCTTCTGAGTTTCCATCTATAGTAAACACAGTTTAGTCATGGGAACAATTTGGAAAAAACAGTACCAGTTTCACACATGACTGTTTTATAATGTAGTAAACGATATTCACATTGTGGCCTGTTTCTTAATAAATCACATTGCTGTGAAATTGTTTAAATGTAAATAAATGTTAAAGCTAACCTTGGTCTAAAGTTGCAGAAAACATCTGTTAGCATCGGTTACGTTGGTGACCACATGTTAATGCTAAATCCATTTTCAAATAGTGTAAAATTTCCCAACCATCTGGTACTCAAGCAGAGTAAGAAAAAACTCTACACAAATATTTGCAAATAGTATTTCATCCAGGTCTGCAGATGATTTGAATAAATGCAGATGTAGCCACACAATGAGCCCAGCTCCACTTGAAAATAAACAGACTCCCCAATTCTGTCCTCTCTGTATTTTAATGACCTGTGGTGGGACTGGGAGCCAAGAGTGTGACTGTGTTCACCTGTGCTAGCACACTTAACCTGGCCTGCATCCAAACCAGCTTTGAGCAGAACCAGAAATGGGCTCAGCCATCGTGAACCAGGATTCTTTAAATCTCCTCATCCACCCAATCCACCACCACCCATCCATCTATCCTGCTACCCATCTCTCCACCCACCCAGACACTCCAATTCCCATTGGCCCTTAAGTCTGGGCTGTACAAGCCTGTAGCGTGAGTATGGGTATGTGTTTGTCTACCTTGTGTGTGTGTACCTGCATGGATGTCTGTGTGTGGGTGTGTGTGCCTGCATTGCCTCTCTGCAGGTACGTGCATGTGTGTGTGTGTGTGTGTGTGTGTGTGTGTGTGTAGTGCACGGTGTCTAGGAGCCTGGCGTTTGTTATTCTCTCTACAGTCACACTGTCTTTCATCAGGGCCCGCCCTGCAGCCCACAGACTCTCAGTATACGGTTTCATAGTCTAGGGCCCCTGTCTGCTGTAGCACGTGGGTGGATGATTTCTAACACATGGGAACCTTGGGAGCCCACGCAATGCTGGAACAATAGGGAACCTGTCAGTATCAGGGCACTGGAAGAGGACGAGACGGCAGGCGGTGATGATGTCAGAATCATTCACACCCACCCACGCTCCATACGCCCTTTTTGGCTCTCAGTCACAGGGACGCATGCACACTATACAGAAGCATCCACAAGTGCAAAAAAACCCAACGTATTGCATGGTAGGACATACAAATCTCCCTTACGCATGCAAATATACAGAAAACGACCCGTGAACCTCATCCCAAGTCCCAATTAAAAGAAAATTCCAGCTTTATTAGAACTTGGGTCTTTTAGCCATGCTAGCGGCATGGCTCTAGAGATGGCAATGCCGGTCAGTCAGTCTACCACTTTGGTCCAGACTACTCTATCTCATCCAACTATTGGATGTATGGGCACAAAATTTGGTATACACATACATGCTTCCCAGAAAATGTATCCTAACGACTTTGGTGATTCCTTGACTTGACTGATCATTTAACACAACTATGAGGTTGACATTTTCAGTGAAATGTCTTTACAACTATCAGATGGATTGGCATGACATTTTAATGAACTGAGACAACTTTAGTGATCAACTTTTCAACATTCACAACTAAAGACATTCCCTTCAGCTTCAGTGGTATTTTGTGTTTATTGTTAATTAGCTAACCTTAGCTTTACCCTTAGCTAAGCATGTTAGCATGCGGATTTGAGGATTCCGTTCACAGAGCCGCTAGCGTGGCTGTCAACTCTTAGTCTTGTTGTAGTTTTAGCCATCCTTTCTATCTGTTATGGTAATGCTGCACTCACCAAAGTAATTGCTGATATCTGGGAAAACATTGCTTCAACAAAGTCCCATGGGGAAATAAATATGAGTCGTCCGACTTTTCACCCGTGATGGTGTTCATTTAAGGCCACTAAAAACAATATGAGATTGTATTTTACAAATTTGTCATTCTTATCTAGACAAATGGAGTGAACCTAACAACATACTGTTGAGTAAGATTATGTTTGACTATGAATTATGTTTTCTTACTTTGGTAGTTATGTTTGTACTGTGTCTCTTTATACAGGTTGTAAACAAGGCAACAGTTTAGCCAGATCATCTAAATTACTTTATTTGGAGGCAAAAATGTGAGTAATAATGCCTCACTGCACGGGAAAATTGGATGCGCTCAACTAAGGCAAGTACAGTTTGTCAAAGTTGAACCAGAAAGTTGGTCTATAAACTGTGGTGGATGTTTACAATGGACAGTTTGGGTAATAATTTTAGTGTTCTCCTATCATTTTCTCTTTTGAACAAGTAATCCTGTTTGATTGTATGTGTTTGCTGTCCCATCAAACTTATTTTTAGTGGTGTCACTGTGTTCCCAGATCTCAGCAATTAACAATGTTAAGATGTCAGAATTTCCCTTCAAATCAAAATTTCAGGGTCTTCCGAGTCTGCCAGAATGATTTGTGTTTATGTCTGTATACAGGCCTAAGTGTATGCACTCATATGTGTGTGGGTATGTGTGTGCACCATGTATGTATAAAATCCCACTCAAAGCCCTGAGGATTAGCCTTCTCAAAGCAGCCGTTCTCCAGCTGCAGACCTCTTGCACGTGGATAGCAAACTGACTTCCTGTGACACCTCCGCCTCCCCTGAAAGCGAGAACCAGCACTCCAGCCACATATGGGCAGTTGGCAGAATGAGCTCCACCAGGCTGGCAAATGTCCACAGGATTATGTTGGCTTTATCTTGAACATTATTTGTCAAGTCTTGCTGGGCTGGATGTGTGTTTGCGTTGTGTGCAGGCACATATGCGTGGTGTATCCGCAGAACATGAGAAGGTTTTTGTTGGACAGAGCAAGACGATAGCCAGTTACTGTATACCCCTCTTGTTAAATCGTTCTGCTTCTTTCTCCACCTCTTGAACAGGAACCAAAGGACAGACAGCTTGATTTCTCTTTATTGTCTGGAAGCAGATTCAGAAGCAACAGCAGAATCCATACCATCTGCCAATGTTGGAAAAAAAACAGGCAACACAATATGGTAGAAAGGCAAGGAGGGAAGGTGGGTAATGAGTGGAGTTGCTGACTGTTTGGAGGTTTATAGTCAGGGAGAGGGAAAACAGGGCAGTTCCCAATGGTCTGCTGGAGTCTGGCGAGGCCACAGCACACGCCAAGCACCGAGAGTGAGGAAAGCAATCCATCAGTGGAGGTCCACAGGAGGAAGAGAAGGGGGGGATGCAACACTGGGCCAAACCATAACAATATGTGTGTGTGGTCATTGTTAGCTGTCCAGGGTCATTGTGTGTTGCTGGTAGCCTCCACACCCTCTGATTTCAGTGGGAGTCAATACCTTCAGATACTCCCAACAGGGGGGCTGCAGGGGGGCCCTGTGGGAATGTACAGAAGAGAAACCTTTCCATTCTGCCAAATGTGCCAAGCCATGGGAATGCCCTATTTAAAGTGAAAGGAAAAACAATGTGGTAGTAGGAATTCTTGTACTTGACTTTTTTTTTTTCAAAGTGGGTGCAGCTCTAAATATTATTTACAAACTGTTACAGTTGTGAATAATCTTAAACCTACTACTGATGCCTAGCGTTTCCTTTCTTTGTCCTTTAGAAGTAATTGCTGCCTCTAACCCCACTGACAACAAAATTGTGATCTGCCATCTTGAAAAGTGTGTAACTACTGTCATTAATTAATTTTCTTGTGACAATCACAATTCTGAACACATATATATACATTTTGGAGTTCCTCAAGGCAGCATCCTGGGCCCCCTCCTCTTTCCCTCATATATTTTAACTGATATATATTGACTGATATATTGATATGTACAATTATTTGAATGTATTAATCCAGCAGTTTTACATCCAATCCTTCCCTCACAATAGTCTTTATTTAATTGAATTGTTTTGTTTTATGTTTAACTGATTTGCTTTGAAGATATACATTTTATGTATTTACTTTTCTGATTAAAGCAGTCATAAAAGTTTCATTTGATTTCTTTGTATAGAAAATTCTATATTTACAAAAATGATGATGATAACGATGATGATGATGATTACTAGAACTGGATCAATCAAGTAAAGCTATAAGGTTGAATAGTAACAACAATCTCTGACACATCATGTGATTCTTGTCTTGGTGAACTGACAGGTTGTTTTGCCAGCCTGCAGGCTATCTGGGCCTAACCTAAACAACCCTGAGACTACCTCTATGTTAGTTTAATTGTTTACTCTGGGCCAGGTTAGCTCCCTCCCCACTGACAGCAACACGAGCCATTACTGAAGACCATCTGTGGACACGGGTCAGTGTTGACCTACCGCTCTCCAGACACCATTCAGCTCCATCCAGAGGGAATCAGTCAGACCAGCAGCAACACAAATATGGTCAATAAGGAAATATGGTGCCTGTACTGTTTAAACTTGAATACCATCTAGACTAGCTATATTTGAAAATGACATGGCATATTCTTATTTGAGTAACTATAACTATAACTATTTAATAGATTGATAGATCAAGATACCATGATTTAAAAAAAGTGATATATTGATAACCTCTATTGTTCTAAAAACCTCAAAAGCTATAT
The DNA here is from genome assembly GCA_002120245.1 of Maccullochella peelii. NCBI lineage: Eukaryota > Metazoa > Chordata > Actinopteri > Centrarchiformes > Percichthyidae > Maccullochella > Maccullochella peelii. Next base: position 70,934 of record LKNJ01001861.1, on the reverse strand, counting down.
TTTTCCTTCTACATTAACAGTAAATAACTGTAAGTAATGCTCTAGATAGTTTAAGAATATATTGGCACTGTTTTATTTCAACTATGCACATCAAATCGTAAAAAGTTTATGCTTCTTTAATCAGTCTATCTGTCTGCTCTGTCTACCAGAAAGCAACCTGTCATTTTCAGGCAGTTTTAAAGTTACATCACCGGTCGTTTACGTAAACTTCTTCTGCATTCTGCAAACACTTCAAAACATGATACACCTCTCAACTAGACGAGGTATCAATACACATCACAATGAGTGGTCTCAAAGGGACATTAAGTGGGTGTTCACACTGAAAACAGCCCTGCATTGGTGGGGGCATGTTTTTTAATGTACTGATGAGATGATGAAATATGATCCAGGAAGTTCAGTTTGAGTAATAGATCCTGTGTTTTGGCTCATCAGTAGCAGTTTCTAATACTGGCTAATTCTGACTCAGGATTTTTCCACTCTGGAAAGTTATCACGGCGGCGGCAATCATTTATCACGATGATTGCCAGGTTAACAGTAACACGGCATTCATGTTACAAAGTAACCTGCTAAGAATGTGCGTTTGCACATATTTGATTGGACAATGCAGCACCTGCGGATTGCATTGCGTTGTGGCAAAAGTTGAGCCAGGTTCAACTTTTTTGCTCGTCAACCCTGCATTTTTTTGGCAAATCCTTTTGAGTCAGTGCAGTGGTCCCATTCAAATGAATGATGGGGTTGTGTTTTTTCACAAAGTGCTGGTGTCTGTCTGAACGAAGTCCACTGAGATTCCAGCCCAGAGGATCCTACACACTACACACTACACAATCATAGCTTTGAAGAAAATCTGTTGGGGATGTGAGCACTGTGAAATAAGAAATGTATCTGAGGAAGTCTTCAGGAAAATATGTCAATTTTGTAGTTACGGCTTGGAATTAATCTCTTTAGGTCTCAACACTTCCTACTGTCAGACTGCACGATTATTACGGCCATTTAACACCACATCAAAAAGAGTGGCAAACAAACCAAATACACGCTAGAATCTTGGGCACCAGCTGGTGTGAAACCAACAGCCTGTATCCTATTCCTTAATCCCATCCCATAGAGAACAGGAACTCTCACAGAGCCCGTCCAAAATCCTCGCCTTTCGTCAAAACACCTGGTTAAACCAATGGCCAAAAATGCCACCTCCCTGCTATACATCATCATCACCAGCTTTCATATCCCTATAGTTAGTCTTCATCATGCCGTCCTCTTCCATCATCTCATTTCCATTGCCTGACTCGCCACAGGTCTGTACACACAAACGTTCGTAGACAGGAAAGCTAGCCTTACACCGATTACATTCAAGTTTGCCTCTGTCTGAGGGGGAAGTCTCAGCATCCACAAGTGTCAGCTGCCTTGGCTGTAAACCAATTCCTGCCAGGCTATCACCTTTCAGCCCCCCCAGTCCCTGAGTTATTACAGTGTGGCTGTTTGCTAGCCCAGCGTGGTCTGGTCTGGACCGGCCCGGCACTGAGCTCGGCAGTCAGCCACCTCACCCCTCGGCCTCCCCCCCTTGTCTCCAACCAAACAGTGTGTTGAGGGCTTCCGCCGCAGGTGTCTGAAACGTTCTTCTCCTCCTCCTGTCAATCCCTCTCCTCTTTGACGAGCGCTTTAATTCCCTGTCTTCTCTCTGCTTCGCTCCCTCCCACGCTCCTTCCCTCACTCTCTCTTTCTTTCTGGGTTAGTCGGCTCACACAGGCAGTCCAGATTGTTCTCATTTAGTCTGGTGAGTTCAGGGCTCACTATCTCACTGCAGACCCCAGAGCTTGCATGCTGTCCGTCTCTCACATACACACACACACATACACACACACTCCATACTTCATCAATCCTTCTCTTGGTTTTACAAGTCTGAGCAGCTGGTTTGGCTACTAAATCTCTGGGGATTTGGGACAGTTAAAAAGATAAAGCTTGAGGAAGGTGACAGAGGGAAAGTTCAAGGCTCAGCACCAAAGGCACATTACAAAGTTTGGTTTTGGTGTGTATGTGTGGTGTTGGATGGAGGTTTGAAGGAAAGGGAGACTTGTTCCTAAGTGACCCTCTCCTCCTGTTTACGTGTGAAAACTACATGCATCCACTCTCCGTTTCCAGGTCTTTTTCATAAAGGTGTCCGTTCACAGTAAAATACCTAAAGACTGGGAAAAAAAGCTAAATGTCTTGGCAATACAATGTCATCCGGCAACTAAATACGTGTAAGCACTAATTTCTGGTAGATTACTTTATGATGGCTAAAAATTCTAATATTATCACTACTATTGTCGCTACAGAAGATAAAGTGATTGTTGCCATCAACTTCCCAGAGTTTTAAAATCCGGACCTCCCTGTATCGTATTCCAGCGTTATACGTTTAATGCAGTGCTGTTTTCGGTCTGAACGCCCAGTAAACCCCTGTTCTGTTCCCTCATGCTCTCTGTTAGCATCTACACTGTGTTTTAATACAGCCACATTTATGATTAAGTTGTTCTCATTTACATGTTGCTGTTGTCAAACAGCTGAACAAGCATAAAATAGTGACTTGGTCGTGGCTTATAGATGCTAGCTGTTGAAGTCATACCACCATTTTTTCAACATGAGGAAATGATGCTTGCATGTAATCAGTGCAAAATGATCTCATTGATAACAGCCTCTTCACTCTCTTTTCACCAAAGATGTGTTTATGTGCCCTGATGTAGCAAGAGTAAGGGTGTGGAGGTGAGGGTCGGGGTGGGTGGTGCGGTTGACTTTCATGTGTGACTAGAGTATGTGTCTGGTCGCAAACTAACAATTAATGTTCTTTTTTTTTTACTGTAACCACAATCCAAACTTAAAGACTTTAAGAGTTTTAGTTGCCTAGCCTTAAAGATACTGCAGTTACCATATGCAGATATTGTAGAAAGGAATCATTTTTTAAACTTGATTGAACATTAAAGAAATATTTTAAACATAAAATGTGGTTTTGCTAAATTGTCCTACATCACCCTTTTGCCTTTTGGGTTAGGACGTACTCTCAGCGAAGGTCTTTTTTCAGAGTTGTGGTTTGCAGGATTTGCCATATTGCAATATGAAAGAGTAACAGACAGGTCAATAAAATACCTTAAAATGTCAAATTATTTTTATGTGTGTGGAGTTTTAATGCCAGTTTCTTTTTTATTTCCTAGACACCAGCTGTGGCACTGCAAATGGTCATAAAGTCACCTAAGCTCTGTGTAATTTCCCTCCGACACAATCCACAGAAAGTGAGAAAGTGAGAAGCTGTCCAACACGGTAGCACCACCTCTCCCTCAGCTGTCCCGCTGGGTGGGAGGCCATGTTGTTTGTGTTGTGTAACTACCACCGGTGAACCAAAGCACCAGCGGTAATAAAGCCCAAAAATCACAGCCTCTAGTTGAATATTTACCTTAGACTAATCTGACCATGGTTTATACCATCCGAGCTCTGTGAGTGGATGGAAACAGACATGTCTGAAGGGGGGGGTGCTGCGCCCAGGCACCTCATCTTGACCCTTTGCGAAAACCAGCAGACACTTTTGAGGAAACCTGATCAGCAACGAAAACAAGTATGAAGTCAGATCTTTATTTAAGGTAGTCAGCAGGAGCACAGATCTGTGATATCCAGAGGAGAGGAGACAAGAGGGGGGTGAAGGGGGTGTGGGAGGGTGGAGTGCCCCCCCGCCACCCAACCCCCCTCCTCCTCCATCCTTCTCTCCTCTGAGTTGTTTTCTGAATGCCTGCCAGGAAAGTTTAATGGCTGTGGAATTTGGACAGGAAAAAAGCGGCGCTGGAAGTTTCAGAGGAAGTGGGGATTTGTGCCTCACGAAGGCAGCACCTCTGTTTGTGTTCTCCCAGCCTGAGAGACAGACAGACAGAGAGAATGAAAGACAGAGGAAGAGCGTCAGAGAGCGTTTCCAATGAACAGCACAGGCCTCTTGGGGAGGCAGACCTTAGACAGGCCATGATCATTTAACCTCACATATACATGACCATGCATAGAACAATACAAAGACAGACTGCCAGACACACACACCCCGCACACAAAGCCATGCACACACAAATATTTTCACCAACCACAATGCTGAATACAAACACATGCACGTATAAAAATATTCAAACGCACAGGCTATCTGCAAACGTAACACACACACACACCACTACAACTGCAAACATACACACTACACATGGCCTCATATACCATCACACACCATTTACATCTTCTCCTGAACTGAAACAAGATCTGCAGTTCAACACACACTCACATCTAACCTCAGCCCAGCTGTTTCTCACTGCCACTTCAGACAGTAGTAGACAGATGCTGCACCCACAGATACTTTCAGTTTCAAGATATTTCGCTTTACAAACGAACAACAGCAAGAGTTTGTTTGAATTGTTTGAAAATGTGTCTCCCTGTTTTTAGGGGAATGATTGAATTGGAAGTTCACCCAAAAAACATATTTTCACATTTACACCTACAGTGGTATCTAGCCATGCACAAGCACTATTTTTGGTTTTATTTGCCCAGGTTTTTAAATATATAGTATGTCTCTGAGATTTCAGCCTCCACCCCAATGCAATAGAGGTAAATAGTATATTTGTAATTTAAATTTACCAGCTCTTTTTCCAGAAACAATGTGCAGTCTCCTCTGGATAATCCACAAACTTTGCTGTGAACAGTTTTCATTGGAACTACCTTCTACTGAAGAAAAACCTGTTAAAACTATTGACAGTGTGTTGTCTAAATTTGGGTGAACTGACCCTTTAAACTACCTGCCAGCATTATGTTAAAGTAAAGACTGAATGACATCAACAACAAAAATATAGATACATTAAAATATCTATATGTATATACATATAGAATAAATACATAAATAAACATTCTGGGTTTTGTCTGTTTGAATGTTGTTGCCCACCAGGTTTACTAACTCTATGTAATCCATGGTTCTGCCTTTCCACAGGTTCTCAGACCCAAGACTCTCACCCATGTCACCACTTAATGGCTGTACATCTGCCTGGCTCCCCATCCTTCACCCCACACCTCTCTAAGCTGGGCCCAGAGACAGATGGGTAGACATGGGGACAGACAGGCTAGGCGCCCCCAGCCAGCCAGCTAGCCATCCAGCAAGCCAGTCAGTCAGTCAGTCATTCGGTCCTGGAAAGAAGGCCCTGATGCTGGAGACCACTGTATCCATTACACACACACATGCAAACATAAAAACACTCATGGGCTCCTTGAGCCCGCACCGTGGCAGCAGCTACCAGGGGATTCCTTAACACTCACGTGGATGCACAGACACACACACAAACACATACTCACACATGTGCATCCAGTATACTCACATCCTCCATACACCCATGAAACAGTGTAAGAATTGATGGGGACACATCCACCTCTCATCACTCTGAGATGTTTTCAAAAAGCCACCAGGCAGTGCATATAAAGACCTTTTATCTGTGGATAAGCTGCAGCACATGTCGGTCATAAAGGTGGTTTAATGACTGCAATGAAAGGCCCTATGTTTTCATCCAATGAAAATCTGTATTTGAAAGGGCTCTCCACCAATTTTACACATGAAGTTCAGTTTACTCATCATGGAGAGTACCACAGAGCCTGAGAAAACAGTTGTATAACGTCTTCTGTGTCTCCGAAGGGAACTTTCTGAAGTCTGAGAAAATAACCCTGATGATGTCATCGGGGTTACCTGGAACCGGGCTTGACACTTAAAATGTATAACAGAAAGCCTGCGTAACAAACTGGGGCCTGGAGTTTGAAAGATGTGGGAATTTATGAGAAAGGGAAAGATGGTATTGAGTTGCATTGTGGGAAATGAAGTATCGAGTATTTTTGAAGAATGACAAAAATCAAGATATCTTACACTCAGTGGTGTAGATTTTGAAAGTTAATGTGTCTCAAGTCTTCCAACTTAAAGGATAATTCGTTAAAGTCTTATTTTCACAGTTCTGGCCCATCATTCCTATCAGTAACAATAATATTGCACATACCGAGTTAATTACTGAGATCTGGAAACAGGGTAACATTGAGAAACATGAGTAGTGAGACAATCAGACAGGTCTTAAACAAACCCTAGGTAGTCAAACTTATTTAGAAGAGAAAATTAAGGCAAACTATGTTTGTTTTGGTACGCTAGCAGCGCGATGAAAATGGAATCATTAAACAACGTCATCAAGAGGAACCAGAAACTAGTGATCAGAGTGCAGAATACTATTTTTTTTAAACTGTGATTGTTATTGTTAGTGTATTGTACTTTTGAATAATCAGAAGTGTTTGTAGCTGGCATATGATACTTGAAATTGACTTTCAAATGCCACACTAGCTTTGTTTATTCATGTACTAACTACAAATTCCATAGCCCCAGCAATAAGTAATTACCCCCAACCAGCAGGGAAAAATAGCTTATGCCACCATTTCCTTTTTTTCCTGTGCAATGAGGGATTATTACCAACATTTCAGGTGTGCTCACTTTCAGTTTCACCTCCGAATAAAATGGTTTAAATAATCTGGCGAAAGTGTTTCTTGCCCCCCTAAGATTTCATTGCAGCGAGGTTGCCGTCTTCCCAGATCTTAGCACCTACCTTAGTGAGTACAATTTAATCATAACTGATAGAAGTGGCCAAAGCTATGTAAATAAAACCCAAGTTCTAAAAAACTGGAATTATCCTTTTATACAAGAAAGTTTCTTTCTGCTCCCAAATGTTTGATCATGCTCTCTCCTTCCATAGAAGAAATCCACAATTAAGTAAATATTAACAGTTGAAGGCAGTTTTCAATAAAGGAATTTAACAAATTACAGAATTACATGATGTCAGAATGGTGTAATAAAGTTGTTTGTTACACCACTATCCAACTGCAGCACTGTTGTGGGGGTGCAGGGTGTTACGTTCAACACTTTCAAAGACATACACACCCAAAAGAGGAAATGCAATGCAATCAACAAATGGCCCCAAAAGTGAAGTATATAGTGTGCCCCTGTCACATCACCTGTGAATAGGTGGACGATGGTGGGTGTTAGAGTTGTTAAATCCAGTTTAGGGTTGTTAGTGGAGAAAGCTCCCCTGCTGGGTCTGGAACATAGCATTTGACACCGCAGCCTGACATGAGAAACGAACTTTTGGCACCAGGGTCTGTCCTAAACAAACTGGGAGCTCTGCTGCACACACGTGGAGGCAAATCTTGATAAGTAATAGAAACAGTATACAAGTCAGGAGAAATTTGTCATGATTAAAGATTGCATTTGACACATGGTATCCCTAGACGTGGAAAGTATTTTGTGTTCTTGTGTTCTGGTGGTTCTGGGAGAAACTACCACAAAATAAAGCTGCTCTCAATTCCATATGCTGCTGGCAATTATGTTGTTTTCTACCCACAAGTAATGCCTTTGTCGTCTAGGTATCTGTTTTGATTAGCCATCCTGTCAGAGCACAGGGATCAACAAATCAATCTTGAAACCTGCTGCCAAAAGAAAATCTTTGCGAGAATCTGGTATTACTCATGGTGGATATCTTTGCAAATGAGCAGACAATATTCATCCCCCAGAAATTCATATGGTTTATATAAACCTCCACATGAATTTTATGAGATTCATAGAATATTTTGAAGAGAAAGTACTGGTTGTTTATGGGTATTCCATATAACTTAACACTAAAATCCTTTTGTTTGAATAGGAAACTTAACTAACTACTTGCAACTGTTACTTATACTGAACGAATGATTTGTCATCTTTGCTTACATGGCAGCTTCATTTGTACATTTTATCTTATATATTCACTCCCCTCACGCATTACACTGTCATCAGACAAAAGCATTCATATTTTTTTCAACAATGCAGAATGCTCTCTGCAGGTTTCAGGGGCCACAATACGTTCTCATCACATACATTTTAAATAACATGTAACAAAGTAATAAATCTGCAGCCACAGTAGGTTTCTCTCATGAACTGCTCGACCATAAGGAGCCAATGTGTGTGCGTGTGTGCCACACATGTTTAGGGAGAGTGTATCTATGTGAGAACACAAGGATGTTTTTCCTTCACCCACTGACACCCAGATGACTTTTTGTTGGATCTCTTACACAAGCCGGCCATCATGATATATCTAGACTTTCAGTGATACAGGCAGCACAGCAAAGTTCTGACAGACCTCATGAGTTGCTACCTGTAGTAAGGGGGTTCCCTGTTGACCCACCTCAGGCCCAGGATCGTGGCAGCGGGGTGGAACAGCGTCTGGGCCTGTTTACTCAGCTGTGGGGCTCCCCAGGTCCAGGGGAAAGAGAGGATGTGTTCAGGGCCTCATTAATCATGGCTGCTTCGGAAGAGATAAACAGGCAAGGCCCAGCAGGGATGCTGCAGCTCCTGCTGCTGATGGGGGGAAGGGGCAGAGGAGAGGAGAGGTGGACAGCGTGGAGGGAAAGGAGGAGGTGTGGTGGGGTAGGTGGAAGGCCAGAAGGGGTGTGGATGGGGGACGGGGAGAGGAGACGGTGGACTCGCACACCAGGGGATACAGCATAACACTTGCTCTTTGGTTCCACATCTGCATGGCTGCACAGGCTTGTAAATCTACATTCCTTGTCTGGCAAAAAGAGCGCCCGATGCAAGTGCATGAACCCAAGGCCGTTTCTTTACACAGTGTTGCATTGTTGTGCATTTTAAAAATGATGCCAAGTTGTGTGTGTACATTCATGAGCATGAATCAGCACGTTTCCTCTTGGGAACAAAATACCATCATTCTAAAACGTTTTTGTGAGTGAGATGTGTCCATTGAAATATTTCAGGCCAGAAGGCTCTCCCATTATACACAAGTAAGCAAACAAAACTTTATTTTTAGAGCTCATTTCATTCAAGGGGAATTAAGAATGTGCCTCACAGAAAAGCAAGAGCATTAAGGGATAGAAAGATGTGTTCAAGTCTGAACTCGCTTTAGGAAGGGATCACTGTCAGTATGGACAGGCGGAAGAATTACAGCAATTAATTACTCTTTCAATGTACATATGAGCCTATTAGTAGTGTTTTAAGATAGATAGAAAAAATTTGAAACTATCCTTTGATATATATATACACATATATACATGTACTAATAAACTGCAACGTCCTGGTCCGATTACAGCCGAGGACCTTTCATGTCATACCCCTCTCTCTTTCAGCATGTTTCCTGTCTGGGGGAATTGAATATTTTCAGTCTGCTTTTAAACATGTCACATACACTTGTTAATGTTGGAGCCCATCTACAATCTGACAAAGTATTCCAGCGACTAGGACCATAAAGACCAAAAGCCGCTTCAGCGACGTTTGATTTGGCCCTCGGAACAACCACAAGGCCCAAGCCAGATGACGTAATACGGTGGGTTCATATTTGATGAGCAGGTCAGAGAGGTACAGAGGAGCAAGGCCGTGCAAGGCTTTATAGAGAAGAAGTTTTCTAATCAAATCTGAAGCTAACCGGAAGCAAGTGCAGAGATCTCAGAATAGGTGTGATGTGATCCAATGTGTTCTTTCTTGTTAAAACTCTGGCAGCAGTATTTTGAATCAGCTCTTTTTAGAGAGACCAGTGAGGAGGGCACCTGATTTTTGTTTTAATGTTGTGTTTTAATACACAAAAGTATCATATAGTTCTACATAATTGACACTCAATAGTTTACTCTAGTGAGCAGTAAATTCAGATTTCTGACATTTACGGATCATTGTCATTTTGCATCATCACTGACAGGTGTGGTGTCGTACGACTGTAATTTCCGCATCTATAACGTGGGGAGCATTGCATTGTGGGATCAATTTTACACTCAGAATTGTGACACATAAATAAAATGGTGGAGGGTAAATATAGTGCACTATATAGTAGAAAGGGAGGGATTTCACACACACTGTCAGTGTATATATACTCTAGTATGTATATGCTTATGTTCATCACAGTCTGCTTAGCAATGACTATTATGATATATTGCAGACAACGCATTTGGTCTGTTTTATTTATTAATGGGATATTCTGGGCTCCAAAACTCTAACCACAAATATTAGGCTTGTTTAATACGAATAAAATGTTCTCTCCAATGTTCCCTGTCAACTTGACTCTGTGGGCTTGAAGCCTACCAGATCTTTCCTTGTCTGTATCCCTCTCATACTTTCTCACTTTCTCATTAAAAAGAAAGAATGCTTGAGAGATTTGTATTCAACCGTAAGAAAAAGACAGAGAGAAATAGTGTTTCTGTCAATCTGTCATGTGGACGAGACACCGGGTCGCAGCGCTGTGTTATTCTACACCCACAGACTCTGAGAAGGGGAAAAAGAGGACCTTGGTGAGACCTGCTCCGGCTACGGTCTGTTCCAAAAAGCCCACCATTATTACCTGCCTCTCCTCTCCTCGGCCTTTTCCTTCCAGACCTCTCTCTAACAACCTCTGTTTGTCAGAACAGGCAAGATATCACTCATCTCCTGCACCATATTTCATCAGTCTGAGGGGGGGGGAATGTCTAAGAGAGAAGGAAAGAGACAGACCAATCAGTTTGAAAGACCTGACAAATGCAATAAGCCAAAGGTTTATTTCAGTGCTCCCTCTAAATGGGTTTTAAGATATTGTATTACTCTGTTTATGTAAGTCTATTTCTTAATTATAGTGTGTGTATGTGCGTGTGAATGTGTGTTTATGTGTGTCTGTCTGCGCCTGTGTGCACATGTCCTTGTGTTGTACACTAATTGGTCTTGATAGGCTCGGAAAAGTGACATCATTACCAGATTGTCTGGATTTCCCCCAGAGGTCAAACAAGTGGGCAAGATTGAAATACTGCTCCACGATGCGGTGAAGGAAACAGATCTCCACTGCTTCCATGATAACACCATCACTGGTGAATGTAACTGAGTCAGACACTGTAGGGGAAGGGGGGAAATATTTATGCATTTCTGTTGTTTTAATCTTGAACTTCCAGAGTAGTTTGATGGAGTGTGTTAGATCTTTTCGGGCAATATCGCTGGCTTCAGACTCAAAATGAAAATGTTATCTTAAACATCTGAAAAACAAGAAATAGAGAGAGACAGCGTCGCAACCTCAGCCTCTATTTGATCTTGATATGATAACATAAAAGGATATTATGTATCATATAGATGAATAAAAGCACCTAGAAAAGAACTGCAGCGATTTTAGGATTATGCTGGAGAATGATAATTATTTAGGACTTAAAATAAGAGTATAAGCAAAATTCCAATTATGTATATTTTTAATTACTATATACAGTAACTTTACTATTAAGTTAGTTAACGCACATAAGCTGTTGCCAGAGTCCTCACTAAGACCAGGAAAGTGGATCACATCGATCCAGTTTTCAGATCTTTACACTGGCTTCCTGTGTGTCAAAGAATTTGCTGCTGCTGAAGAACTGAACACATGTCTGATCTGCTGCTCTGTTATGAGCCGTCCTGTCCCCAGAGTCGAAACTAAGAAGCTGCATTCAGTTTTCATGCATCTCATATCTGGAACAATCTCTTGAAGTCTGCTTCAACTCTCAGTTCTTTTAAATCAAGGCTGAGGATTTTTCAGTTTGCCACTGCTTATTATCAAATTTAATTTGGGACTATTTAATGTAGCTGTGCTGTCATTTTTATTCTCCTGTTTAATCCGTCTTATTCTGTTTTAGCTTTATTTTCTCCTATTTTATTTTACTCTTTTTAAATCCTATTTATGTTGTTTTATATTGTCTTATGTTTCTTTTATATCTTGTCTTAATGCCCTTTATGTAAAGCACGTTGAATTGTCTTGTTGTTGCAAGGTGCTATAAAATATAAACTTGCCTTGCCTATATATAAGAATATAGAATATGATTTTTCATCAGAACTGTCCTTAAATGGCCTCATTAATATGAGTATACCAGTGATAGGTCAGTGATGAACTATAATTGAAAACTGAAAATCATGTTTTAATATTTTATACACACTAAAAATCACTGGGCCAAAAATGTACCCAATTTGGGTCAATATAGCACCAACACATGACTTCACCCAGTACCCTTGGGGTAGAAAACCACCCAGAACAAGGGGTTGTTTTGACCCAGTGTTATTAACTAAAACAAAAACTAACATGCCACTATGTGTTACTGATTGTTAATATGAGTACCCTTCGCAGTTTTGAATGTCATATGCACATCATTTTGTAGAAATGTGTGGCAGTAACCTGAGGAAAAGTGAGTTTGAGTCAAAATAACCAGATTTTTAGTTTGGGTAAATAACCCAACAGTAACCTAAAAAATAACACTGGGTCAAAACAAGCCATTGGTATTTAATATATATACACTTAATATTGTATCAGTGCTATATTGACTGTATTTTCACCCAGTGATTTTTAGTGAGTATTACTTATTATAAACACCATAACACCTGGATTGTAGTCTTTTGAGTTTTGAGTGGTTGTCCCATAATATATTATTAGTTAGTGTGTTGTTTTAACCCCGGCTGTACATCACATTTCCCTTTTGTGGGACAATAAATATTGGCAAGTCAAATTAATCATGATATGATCGTAAAACACTATAACAAAAAAAGTCCCTGCTGGCACATTTTAACTGATCACTATTATGAATAATCATTAATGTTTACATGTTGATTCAGTCACTAAAACATTTTACTTGATTATGTTCACACTGCTTTTTGCTTTGCTTTTCGTTGTTTTTCTTATATTTTTGACCCACGGCTGTAAATTATTAAAATGTTTGCTGTGATATTGAATTGAAACATTTTAAATGGTTTTATAAGATGATTCTTGATATAGTCCTTTCCTGAATGCTCATCCCTCTTTGCTACTTAACAAAATACAATAGTAGGTCAGTGATGCCACCTAGTGTTCACTTAATAACACTGCCTGGATTAACTGGATATGGATGCCAAGTGGCTGAGAACACGTGACTTGTCAAAGTAGGAAAAGCACAGGTGTTACTAATAACAATAAGATGGCTACCTGCATACCCCCCACATGGTTAGCCTATGTGGCTGATTAAACCTGCGCAGCTTGGAGTTTCGCAAAGCTCTGCTGGGATTTACTTGAGGCCACCAATAAGAATGATAAAGTTGTATCTTGCAACAAAACTAACAGGAGAGCCCTTGAGGTCGCCAAAATTATTTTTCATCTTGTTGCACAAGATAGTAACTTATGCTAACATAAGATTTAAAAAAAAAATCATCTTTCAGGACCTTGGGGGCTCCATAACTCTGAAAGGGGCCATATATGCATAATGAGTACTTTACTCAAGTAGAATTTTGAATGCATGACTTTTATTTGTACCTTGCTACCCTTTACCCACTGCAGCCAGCAGGACCAGGACCCTGAAACCGAAGCAGCTAAATGGAAAACAGCTATCATTCATTTTCTTATTTAAACCTGTACTTAATGTCATATGTCAAAATGTCCTCTGTGAAAAAGGCCTATACAGTTCCTCCAGCACATTACATGAGCCACACACAAAGAACCTATAAAAGTGCTAAAAACAGACCCCAAAAGTTATAATTCTTATATTCACTCACACACACAATTTTTGCAATTTTTTTCCACATTCAATCCATTTACTAGCATGGAAAATTCAGTGACAACAATGAACAGTTTTCCTTAAGTTGCATTGCATAAAATGTTACCTGCATTTCAGTTCCTTCAGCCCGAACAATTCTTTTTTAGCTCTTTTTTTAACTGGCAGTGACAATAACACACACGGGTTTTTGTTTTTGCTGCACCGTCACAGAAGTGCAAACACAACTGCATGCTGGCAAACAGTCATACATACAGTAAGTAGGCAGCTTTGTATCTGTGACTCACTCTGCTCTGCTGCCCCATGGCAGCCTGAGTGACAGCTCTGCTCCCCACCTATGAGAAAAAGTCCAGTGTCAAACAAAAGTCTTTTGTCAAGCATTAATTGCCCTGGCATTTTGGATTTAATTATATATGCGGTTTCCCTGTGAAGACGCAAAAGGTGTGAATGTTACTCTGCACAAAAGAAAGATTACTTCATATTTATTTTGTTTCATAAAGGACAAACATTGCAATCAATACCATCTACAGGCCAGGAGAGATTTTGTGCTCTACCAGAAGTGACCTCATGGTGGCGTCTGTGACTACAACATGACCAGTGTTTCACTGAAGTACATTTTCAGGTCTTAAACCCCCCTTTCCTTTCAAGAGATCATTACTGGAAACAGTCAGCAAACAATAGCCACAATAAAACATGATAGAGGTACTGAATACATAGTACTCCTCCTTGCACTCCTCTTTCATGAACAGTGGCACTGAATATGGCAGACTAGTCAAGCAGTTGCCACCATCCACCCTCCAAAATATTTACTCAAATCAAACACAGCTCCAGAATTTTATCTCACCCACACTGTGTTGCCTGGGGACATCACCACAAACCTTATCGTCTTCTCTTAGTTCATCACCTCGGCCATCTGCTCTCACTTACATTCAGCAATACCAGCCACTTGTTCAGGCAGATACATGGTCAGAGAGTGTATTTAAGTAATCGCAATGTTGTTTTATCCCCATGTTTTCCACTTCTCTTTTACTTTGTCACACTGTCATCTGTTGTTGTGACCTGTACAACAGAAAGTAAGAGTTAACACAGATAAACAAAAGACTACACATGCCCACAGAATGGCTTCTGATGATGAATGAGCCTTTTAAATATGAAGCTAGCCAGGAGAGGTTAGCTTAGTTGTTGTCTTGTCGTCACTGTGAGGACACAGTCCAGCACATAAACCCGGTAAAACCACAACTCTTCGGGTTTTATACAGAATAAACAAACAAGATAACATAACATAACATGGTATTTTGTGAGTTTAGAGGTGCTGGTAGGTGGATTTTTTACCTTTGGACAGAGCCAGGGTATCTGTTTCCCCCCTTTGCTAAGCTAAGCTAACTGTCTGCTGGCTGTAGCTCCATATTTAACAGACAAATATGTGTTGAGTGTTGTTGGTCTTCTCATATGAGCCTTGGCAAGAAAGCGAGTAAGCGTATTTCCCAGTGAGACTCACTGGGAAATGTGCATGAGACCACAAGTGACAATTACACTGTAACAGTAGCACAAGAACAGAAGAGTCATCAAGTCAGTGAACTCCATCAGTAATGACACTTACATTAGCCACCATAAGCTGTTGGTCATACCAAACTAAGTAAGGTTGTATCAGCAAAATCCCTAAATGTATTGAATTGAGAAAAGATACCTTTAGTTGCTTATCATTCCAACTTTTCATTTGTAAAAAGAGGAATGTGCTATTGCTTCTCTTAAAAGTTAGTCTCACTTTAAAGAGTTCTTTATATAAAATAATTTTATAATATTTCCGTGGCATTTAAAATTATTTTTAAATATTAAGGACCACATAAGTAAAATAAAACTCTTAGATTAATTGAACTAGTTTTACAAATAATGCATAACGTGCAATAAGGTCTCTGTAGTGTTGTAGTGAGTTGTCTGTTGCATATAATGCTTTCTGAATCAAGTCAATCAATCATTCTATCTTTATCACACAATCATTTCCCATGTGAAACTGGACTCCAAGCCAGATCAATCGGCATGACTGTCAAAACAGGTCCTCCAAAGGTCTTAAATAACAAGTGCCTGAATGACCTATTTAGAATCACTTGTGATTATGCAATGGTATGTGTAACAGAATAGCACGGGGAAAATGTTTTCACTGAACCAGACCCGCCCGTATCAGATGTACTCTGTGTAATAAAATAGCATTATTAGCTTCGGTGATATAGCAAGGTTTTTTCACATGCAGTACGTAACACTATCTAACTGGTCACATGGCTTTGGTATGTTTGTATCATTACTCCTTCATTTCTCTATGCAGGATTGCATCTATTATGTACCATAGGTGTTTTAACAAGACTAAGAGTCTACAGCCATGCTTGCTGCTTTGTGAGGCTGTACTTAGACGCAGTGGTGCTTTGACATAAATACTAACATCAGCATGCTAACATGCTCACAATGACAATGCTAACATGCTGATGCAGGTATAATGTTTACCATGTTCACTAGCTTAGTTTAGTGTGTTAGCATACTAACGTTTGCTGATTAGCAAGAAAATTTAAAAAAAAAAATAGTACACATGCTGGTGGGATTTAGTTTTGCACGTATTAGGCCATAAACCAAAATATTGGACACTTGACCAGGACATGGTATAGGTAGGCTATACATGAGACCAGACCCCATAATATTCGCGTACGATTTTTTTACTCTAACACAGCTTTACGAACATCAGATCAGAGCTACAGTAAAACTGAGGTTGGGAATGGTAATTTGTCTTTGCTTTACCTCCCTCTACACCTCAACTCTCAAATCTCCCATGAGAAAGTAACATGAGGGACACATGATACACCTGCTCTCAGCTCTGGAGAATACTCTGGTATAATAAGTATATGACAGGAATGTGTGGGAAGGATGTTAGCAACCAAAGCTGTAAACAATACAACAACCAAACGTGTGGATTACCTTCCAAGAAAGAAACTGGTGTGAAAAACCCCCCAATTCATCCTGATTTACAAGCTAATGAGATATTACATCTTCTCGGGCATATTAAGGCTAAAGGTTGAATTTGTGAACGCATTCTATTCTGCAACTATGTGTGAAATCCCTGTGCATTCCTTCCCCAGTGTTGCCAGTAAGGTGATTACGGAGTATCATTTCCTCTGGCTGTGGAAACCCATTTTCTGGGTCAGTGGACCCCACCAAAGGACTGATTGAGTCTTAAAAGGAGCTCCCTCAAGCATACATTTGCTGTCCTTGTACCTGAGACAATGGGCACAACTGCAGCACAGCAAAACAACGCCCTCACAACTACTGGGAAATGCTGTAACATCAGAATAGGGTGCTTAAGTCAACAACTCATCCATCTCATACAGCCTCAGTCTGATTTACAATCTAAATGTTTAAAAGAAATTACATTTGAATCCGACATTGGTTGATTGTTAATAAAGTGAAGGATTATTGTTGAATTAGATGTTTTTGTTGTGATTTCTGCTAACTCAAAGCCTGTTGAAGAAAGTCTGTGCTAGAGCGATGTTTCACATTATTTTATTATTAAAATGAAATTGAATTTAAATGAATAGATAAATGGATAAACACATAAAATATGTTGAATGAATAAACAAATAAACTCAGTTGTTCTTATTAAAGATGACAGAAATAGTGTAAAGATATGCTCGTATACTGGTGGCTTAAGAGTCTACAGACATGCTGGCGGCTCTGTGAGGCTCTTCTGTGATGCTTTGAGCTAAATGATAATGTGATGTGATGCAATGACAATGCTAACATGTTGATGTTTAGCAATAATATTTACCATGTTCACCAACTTAGTTTAGTGTGTTAGCTTGCTAACATGTGCTAATAAGAACTAAACACAAAGTACAGCTGAGGCTGAGGGAATGTCATTAATTTGGCAGGTATTTTATCATAAAGCAAAGTAAAGGACAAATTAGAATTTAGACCTGATGATGGCGCTAGATGAAAAGTTAAGGGATCACCAAAGTCATTAGGATACATCATCTGGGAACCATAAATGTCTAAAATTATATGCCAATCCATCTAGTAGCTGCAGAAATGTTTCACTGGATAAGTGAAAACTTTGACCTGCTGGTGACACAAGATGAAAAGTCAGGGGATCACTAAAGTCATTCAAATTCCTCCTCTGGGGACCATAAATATCTGTATAAAATTGCATGGTGATCCATTAATAGTTATCGACCAAAGTGGTGGAACATCTGACACAATGATATTGCGATCCCTAGAGCCAGCTGCAAGGGGGGTTAAAATTAGAGCCAAACAATTGGTTAAATAGATGTCTGTTTTTGTGTGTGTCATGAGGTCTTCGTTTTGATTAGGGTTTTTTTTTTAACATTCATTTACATTTGATCTGCTCATCCTTTGGCCTCAGAATTGCTCATGCACGGCATCAGTGATGGAGGAGAGGAGTTGAGGAGTGGTGGAGAAGGGAGGAGGAGAATAAAGAAGGGAGGGATCTGTTGCTCCCTGTGTAACGAGATTCCCAGCTAATCAGTGACTTTCCTGCCTTATCTCTGCCATCAGGACACTCGGGAGGCCGAGTAACCCAGGACGAGCTGATGTCATGCTGAGATGGGTAAAGGGGGGGAGGAGAGAAGTGTGTGCAGTCCTATTTGTTTGTGGGGATCAGTGTGAGTGTTTTGTTTCATGTTGTTTGTTACGGTGTGTTCTCACAGGTGTAATGTGCTCTAGTGAGGGTATGTCAATTACTACATGTGTACATTTAGCGTATATGCATTCCTGTTGTGTGGCTGTGTGTGTGTGAGTGTGAATGTGAGAGAGAGCGAGAGAGAGAGAAGGAGACAGAGCAAGACAAAGGCAAAGAATGCACTAAACTGTATCTGTGCATACTGAGGAAGAAGAATAAGCTATTTTTGAAGTGGATATCGGTAAGAAAACCATGACTTTAATATACCTTGATATAGCTTTGAATCCTCAGATTTGTTTATTAGGTTCTACTAGACAAGACAGTTGGAATGTAAATGATAAAATACTCTTTCTGAGTGGTGGATTGAACAATTTGATATTTTGGAAGATATGCATATTTGCTTTATTACCACGAGTTAGATGAGAACATCAGTACCAGTCCACACTAACCAAAATACTGTCGCAGAAAATGACATTTTCACTTCCGGTGGCCAAAAACATTACCGTGCTGTCTCTCATGCCCAATTGTCCTTGAACACTTTGCTACGCAATAGCAAAGAGGCTAACGCTAAAAATACCTAACGTTAATTACAACAAGAGGGTACGTAAACTAGGACAAAGCATTATGACTAGGTGATAGCTATACGACCTTATTCTACAGCTAGTGTTAAATAACAACAGTGACATCGACTACAACACAGGGTAATATAAGGGTACCCTATTATTATTATTATTATTAATAAATTGTAATGTTAAAACACATAATGATAGCCTACACTGGCAAACTGTTAAATTAGTAGCTGTTAATTAGAAAGTTATCTAACCCCATATATTTTGCTTGCGGGTATAATTCGCTCATCCTCATCCTCCCTTTATCCCACCTTTCAAAACAATGCGCCGTGCCAACTGCTATTTTACGAAGGACTTTACACCTGCTAAGGGCTAGGTAACATTTAAGTTGTAATTTATGGTTGTAAACTCCAACCTAAGTTAGAAATTCCAAACTAGGCTATGTTTGAACTTACGCATAGCTGCTGACACCCAGTGCAGAGCTGGAGCCAGGAGGCAATTAGCTTCATAGATATTAAACAGTTTTATATCTATGATTAGATTAGCTTGGCTTAGCTTAGCTTAGCGTAAAGACAGGGGGAAACAGCTAGCCTGGCATTTTTCAAAGTTCAAGAATCTGCATACCAGTACCTCTTAATTTTAGTAAATCAACACATTTTGTTTGTTAAATCTATACACAAACAGAAACGTAAAAACGACAAGTTGTGCTTTCATGGGGAGTTGTGTGCTAACTACTTCTTGGTGCTGGTTGCCTGGCAACCTCATGGCAAAGACACACAGAGAAAGTGAATAAGCATATTTTCCAAAATGCCTAACGATTCCTTTCATTATTTTTGACTTCAAAATGCTTAGAATAATATAAAAGGGAAACCTGAAGAGTTTTACACAATTCGGCATTTCCATACGAATTTTAATTTTTGGAAATATTTCTAGACTATTTTAAAAAGCAGCAATAAAGAAGTGATCTGAATTTTGTGATGGTATAATTTTTCTAATTTCATTTTTGTGTGTACCTGTCTGTAAGTTCCATTTGTCAGACCCTGTACACTGCAGTTCATATTATATGTGCTTTTGTTGGGATGTAATTCCCTAATAAGTTCAGGCTTTGGGTATGTATTGGGTCTAATGCATGTGGAATGATACGTCCATAAAAAAGACCAAAAGTAGAAAAAACAGTGACCAGCCTCAGTTATGTTCATCATCTCTTTGGAATGGCATGAATGGCAGACAGTTGAGCGCACACAAAGACAAGCAAGCAGACAAGCAGGCAAGTATAAAAGCAGATAGACAGGCAGGTCAATAGACAGGCAAGCAGGCAGACAAGCAACATCTCCCTGATTGCCAAAAGAGGTGTCCCTTACACTGCCCCACTCTGCAGTCAATGGAAAAATGATCTCACTCCTTCAAACACCGCTGACTTCATCCCCTGATGTTAGGCCGAGAGAGGGCTGACATCAGTGCAGCTTTACCTGAGCAGAGCAAATAAAGCACGACACGAGAAGGGAGTGGTCACTTAGCATTGCCCTCAATACGGGCCCAAGTTTTCTCAAAGGAATATTGTTTTTATTATGTCGTGCTGCATGGCGCTATACCCTCAAAACATGTACTGAGGAAGAAAAAAACAAGGTGCCATGTTACATACAACTGCTCACACCCTGTTTCTACTTCTCTAACATCTAAGCAAAGTAACCATGTTCATGGATAATTTCAGTTTATTTCAACTTGGTTCAAACGGAACAAACGGCGAACACAGGCATATATAGGGGAAGAGCTAATCAGGAAATCAAGCACAGGTGAGTAACTAAACAGGTGAAAACACTCAGGGCTGACAGGAGGTGGCACACAAGACAAAACTACCAAAATAAAAGCACCCAGGGCCAAACCATGACAGTTTTGGCTATCATTTCTCTCGATTAAGATAACCAAAGTGATAGCTGAGACCTGGAAACACAACAACATTGCAAAAAGGAAGTCCAGTGAGGCAAGAAACATAAGGAATTCTGTGCACACACCAGGATGTTGGTCTGCAAACTGTGATGGATGTTTTCAACTGACTTTTGATTAATGAATTTACCATTTGCTTTTGTTTTCTCTTCCAACTACGTTTGGCTAAGCAGTTTTTTGTTCTTTTATTAACCTTTCAGATCATCTGACCACTTGTGTTTCTTTTCTAACAAGAACCCTTTCAGAGTTCTTGCTGAGATCTCAGCTATCAACTTGAGTGGTAAATACAACATTAGGTATAGGAATTATTGTCAAAATTACTAGAATAAGATCCAATTTATAATAAACTGGAATTATCCTTTAAATAGAGGTTTAATCACACCAGTTTGTATGTGTTGATAAATGGCAATACCCAGGTTTCCAGATCAAATTTGTATATGTCTTATGTCCAGCCTATCTTTGGAAATTGCTTTAGAAGTAGGACACCTATTTCCAGGGATAAATTGTTTCACTACTGCTTAAGTGTGTTGTATTGGAAAACCCAGTGAATACACAGTACATGTTTATTGTTTAAACTGAGTGAGCACAGTATATTCCCAGTGTTAGGCCCAGTTCCAAAGTCCACCCCCTTATAGCCCTCCTGTTAAATCCATGACAGCTCAGGGCTGTCACACCGTGAAATCGGCAAGTGCTTGAGGGTTCCTTCTTGGTGTTTGGGGGCCTTCATGCCCAATTTCTGTAAGAGGCAATTACCCATAATTCATAGCTTCATTATGTTCTAAAGTTAAAAACAGGCATGACAGGGGAAGTCCAAAGTCATGAATATTGAAAGGTCTGTAAGTGTTAATTTTTACAAGGAGTTATTTTGAGTTAACACATGTTGCACATGTGTGAGAGTTGATTGTCAGCTTACATAGCTGATGTGGCTTTTGGTCTTTCAAACCTATCAAAAGTTTTATTAGCTATGGTAGTGTAGTGATTTTTACACTCTCAAAGCGAAATTCAAGTTTGTTGTTTGGCTTTGACTTTCGTCCAAGCACATGTGATGAGACTTTCAAAGAACACAAAGCTCTGTACACAGTA
Source organism: Maccullochella peelii (assembly GCA_002120245.1). Taxonomy (NCBI): domain Eukaryota; kingdom Metazoa; phylum Chordata; class Actinopteri; order Centrarchiformes; family Percichthyidae; genus Maccullochella; species Maccullochella peelii. Next base: position 49,136 of record LKNJ01001861.1, on the reverse strand, counting down.
AGTGCTCATATCAAGGTACCAACCTCTACTAAAAGTAACCCGCAATTACCATAAATGTTGTGCTAATATCACTGAGAGGCATGCAGTGTCTGTCAAAGGATACCATTCATTAGGGCCACATCGCAGAAACCCACTGGCATTTCCACCCCCAAGGACACAGCTTATGGTAATAGCCCTTAAACCTTGTCCTCGGTGCTTCTGAACTATCAGTCCCACATACAGCACAAGCACCACCATCAAGGGCGGTCATGTACATTCCTGGCCTGGTGAAGTCCCAGATGTCACAGGATGGCACGGGTGCCAGTCTCGCATACTTCTGCCCCTGTTGCTCACTTCAAAGACAGCGTGGAGTGCCAGGCATTTCATACATGTAGGGCATTAGCTGGTCCTTACAGGTGCAAAAGGTCATCTTTTATCTTATGATTTGCTGTATGCTTTTTTGTTGCTCCAAAATGGCTGTTTGTAGGGATGCCAACGTCAGTCTGTCGCTGGGTCCATCACTGTGGTCCAGAATGAAATATCTCAACTATGGGATGCATTGCCATGAAGTTATGTACAAACATTCATGGTCCCCAGACATGATGACAATGATTCTTAATGACTTTGGTGATCCCCTGACTTTGAATTTTGAGAGAAATGTTTCGACAATTTTTAGGTGGATTGCAATGAAATTTGGTGCAGATATTCAAGGTCCCCAGAGGATGAATCCTAATGACTTTCCCTTGACTTTGACTGGTCAAATTTTTCACTTATCCAGTGAAATTTCTTAACATTTAACAGATGAAATGTCTTGGCAACGATTGGATGGATTTCCATTAAATGTTGTACAGATAATCATGGTGGCCAGAGGATGAATACTAATGACTGTTGTGATCCCCTGACTTTTCATCTAGCTTCACCAGCAAGTCAAAGTTTTTACTTACCCAGTAAAATATCTCCACATCTACTCCTACAACTGGTAGAAAGCTTGGCACAGACATTCATGGTTCCCAGACGATGAATTGTAGTAATATATGTCATCCCCTGACTTTTTATCTAACATTTCAATTTGTCCAGTACTTTGGTTTATGAGCCAATCTACAAAACTGACATTCTCATCAGCCTCTGTTGTACATTGTGTTTAGTGTTAATTTGTATGTCAGTATGCTGACATTATACCTGCTAAGCTTACAGTATACCACTTCCCTTTGTACATTGAGCATTACAGCCTCAGAGTTGCTAGCGTGGCTGTAGACTCTTTTTTTCTGTTACTATTGGAGGATCACAAACATCTCCAAAAAATGACTTCTCAGTAACAAAAAGAAACAGTAAATAAAATAAAAACCATTCTTCATAAACAAGAAAGTGGCACATACTACAAGGGATTATATAAACCTTCAGAACATTCTGTTAAGGTGAATTTTTTCTATAACCTTCACATACTATTAAATTCACCACCACCCATGGTGGGACATCTGTGGTCAAGCTGAGTGACCTTGTGTTATCAGGTCTCCTAGTACCGGATAAACTCAAACTAAACACAACCACCCACTTGTTCAGACCTCTAAACAGGCTTGTGTGTTGTTTTGGTGGAAAGATCTGGAGGCATTGTTTACACCACAGAGTTTACAAGGATTGAGAGTCATTACAAGCAGAAATCCAACAAAATTAGACAGGCTCCCTTGTGAAAACACTACAATACAGGATTGCAAAACCATGAAACCCCAGCAGAAAATGTGGCGCAGAGCTAAGAAAAGCTAAAATAACTTTCTTTTTAACATTTTTTTCCCCAGATTATTTTTTGCCTTTATTGGATAGCCTATTAATCTGGTTTTTGTTTGATTTTCGACTCAATACTGAGTGTCCCTTTATGTTAAATTCTTAAGAGATGTCTTTATCATCAGTATTCCAAACAGTCCTATCATCTATCCTGCCTTTGATTCGACAGAGGCAGTTTTGACGAAGGGGAGGCCATGCCCTGGGGCCAGCCCCGCTGGGTTTCCCCTTGTATGGATAGATAAACCAGCTGCATCACTAAAAATGACATAACATGGGATTTTTTTGTCACCCCCCCTAAATTAGCATGGAAATCAAGTGGAAAATGGGATATAAATGGAAATGTGGGTGAAGATGGGACTAGTGACAACAATAGGAGGGTTTACACAAAACCAGCGCTATGTGGGCAGTGAACGAGTGAGCGAGACAGAGAGAGAGAGAGACATCAACAAGGCTCCTCTGTGTCTCCTTAAGGCCATCCTGCTTTTAGAACAAAACAACGTCCCCCACAACACTCTTTGGTCTCCACGATGTGCCTTTGGCTGGTAATAGAGGGCCGGTTTTATAGTGTGAATGTGTGAATATACATGAACGTGAAAAAAACAATGTTAACTCTATTTGAATAAATAATTTGATGTCATAGCAAGTGTTAACCAAACTCCAAAAAAGCAATACAAATTAATGAAAAAAATGGATTCTCTTTCATAATAAATACTCACTAGTGCACTAAATGTGTATTAATACACAGCTGAAAATGCATGTCTTCAGTAGGATGGGCTTGGGGCTGAGAGCCACAGAGAAGGTAGGGAAGTCAGAAGGACTGAAAATGGAATTTGTTGACAATATGACAAATCACACAAATCAGACTTACTGGCCAAGTATGTGTATACATACAAGGAATTTGACTCGTACGGTGTACACAGTTCCACGAACAATTTACAGGAAGATAGAAATAGACATACAGCTAAAAACAAGTACAACAAAGCTGAACACTTATATTTTTTATATTATCTGGTAAGTTGAATTCAAAGTGCTATATGGGTGACTGACTGACAGTTAGATAGAGAGAATAAAATATTAAGAAGATTCAATTCAATTCAGTTTTATTTATATAGCGCCATATCATAACAAAGTTATCTCAGGGCACTTTTCCATAAAGAGCAGGTCTAGACCGACTCTAAAAAGGTTTTACATTCATGTTGTGTCATGATATATTTTCTCCTGTTTCAAACCGTTAAAATGGGTGTTTTGCAGAGTCTGTGTTTCTGTGTGGGGGAGAGTTTAGAGTCAGCTTTGTCTTTTATCTGGCAGCTCAGCTGGGCCGGTGCAGCTGCATGGCAGCTACTTCTCTTCAGGGCTGCCAGTCAAAAACACCCCTATAAATGCTATTGTGCTCACCTGATTGATCTTTCACAGGCCCAGAGCAGGCCAGACAGGCTGACTTTGGAGGGGAATGGCAAGGAATGGTCGGTGAACAAACAAGCGAGCCAGTGTCTGCGGCAGAGGAGGTTGGGCCGCAGGTGGCTAGGAGGCACGCTTGGGTTGGCGCACTAGCCCTCGTCAGATGCCAACAGTGACATTTCCTGACTATGGCTATACACAAGCAGGCATCCCAGCAACGGTGCAGTGTCCTGGGGGAATGAAGAACAGGCCTTTACAGCACACACAGGCAAAGGAGGAGGAGATGTATGGGAGCGCACATACGTGGACGCATGCATTAAACATGACACACTTTCTCATAAACACACTAATAAAGATCTCTTTCTGTCTCATTCTCTTTCTTCTCACACACATACACACACCTCCACTGACGCGCATCTGTTGCTGAGAGCAGGCAGGGCTCAACTGAGGCGAGCAAAGCCTGTCTGGGGTGCTGACTGAACATCACTGCCAGGAATTCCACAGGGGTGGTGCTCGGGTGGGAAATCACTCGATGTGTCTCTGTGGTCTGAAACCCAGCAGGCAGTGACAATCCCCTGCACCAGCCTCAGGAGCACGATGCCAGGAGGTGTAAATCAAAAACATCTCCTAGCTAACAACCAATCATGTCAACAGAAGTGACTCACAAATCAACTTTTAGCTTTCTTGTATGCGCAGGTTGAAATACAGTAGGTTCACTGTTTAGGTGCTCTCTCATAATCAAGGCATTGATGCATGTCTGTTCAGGGCAGTTCTCCAAGAGTGACATGATATAGAGTACTTTAACGCCCTAAACAATGGGCAGGGAAGGTTGCAAGTTCAAATATTCCAGCTTGACCTTTCAAGGAAGTGCTCTTTGCGTTTTAAAAATCATGCAACAATCATAGCTGGCTCTATTTTGTCTGGAGTTATTTTCAGGTATGTATTGTTTGCTGAGGAAATATGCTCCTGGATGTAAATCAGACACCTTGGGTTTCGCGCAAGCAGGACACCAGGCAGCCCTGGGAGGTCCAGATTTGGCAACGTGGCACAGTAAGGATGTGAGATAAGTCGGGAACTTGCGTGGAGTTGATTTTATTTTTGGTCACCCTGGAAGAGAAACTGGAAAAGGTTCACAGACACGCAAGCAAGTTACAAGGGCATGTGAAACAACAGACTGCCCTGTGTTTCACACAGTGAGTGTGTTTGCATTAGGAATCATTTTTCAGTTGGCATGGCACGTGAGAGAGGCTGCTCTTCCTCAGAAGCCCGCTCCACACTCCAAACAAACCAGGGCTCCCTGGGGCCTCCAGACTGACAGTAAGTCTTGTTTGTTTTAATGGTCGTGTGATGCCCAGCGTTCATATTGAGAACTAATGTCATCCATGTACAGTGAATGTCCTGTGTTAGATGCCAGTTCTGTTTCTTTTTCAAGGTATGAGGAAACATGTTTTTGTTCATTTGTGCACGCTGCCGGTTGTTCATCATGTGCAAGTAGAAACACAAAAAGTGCTCATAAAAAAATAGAAGTTTGAACATCTACAATTTCACGACAGCTGGACACACTTCATGTGCTGATTGAAAGCTCCATATTATTTCCTGTGCATGCAACAAGAATTTTGTAAACCTACAGTGTGCTAAAGTTACATCAAAATGAATAAATCCTCAAAAAATCTCTTAGTATTTTTATACAGGTAATATTGTGTCCACCCTGAGAGAAAAAAAACCTGTGTGTGATTGGCTGTTTTGATCATGCACCATGCTTCCAGTAAGTCCCTGTGTGATGTCCTTGTTTTATCAAAGATCTTCATTTGTGTATCAGTCACCATCAGCTTTATCAGGAGCGAGGGAGGAGTAGGAGGGACGACAGAGGAAGACGAAGCTCCGGAGGGAGGAATGAGAGGAACGATGGAGAGGTGTTGTCGACAAGCCTTCCAAACAACACCATCCCCCACAGACGCCTCGGCCTCTGGTCCCTTTTTCTGTCTTTCTTCTCTCCACATCCTCTTCTTCTCTCACTCCGATCTCCCTTTCCTATTCTCTCATTCCATTCATTCTTTCATTTTTCTGTTTGTCTCCACTGCTTTGTTTCTCCTCATTTCTCTCTTGAAAGTATTTCACTCTCTCTGAATATTTCTCCCCATCTACCTCCATTTCAACACATCTCACTCTGTCTCTCAATAACGAGAACAGCTGAAGCTATAATAACATTTCACTCATCCATCAAGCGCAGCCAGCTTTGATCAATAAGCACTTTGAGTCCACTCCACAGCACCGCACTGAACTTAAAATGTCTCCCGTCTGTCTCTGTCAGTACTTATCTCTCTGCTGACAAAGCTATATTAGACAGGGGTGGATGACTATTACAGTAGATTTCACAATGCATTTCAGCACTGTGTTGTGTGTGTGTACTGTAACTGTAAGAGATGATCTACGACAACTGCCTACGTTCTTTACTATTTCAATTCATCCTATAAAGGATCTAATGAAGTTGTAAATCCTGTACAGGCGGTAACAACATGACTGTATCAGCACAATAGTAAACGTAGGCGGATCACTGTGTAGGTACTTAACACGGCTGTTTCTGTCCCTTTCATTCTTTTCAACTTAAAGATGTCAACCACTTGTGAATTAAAAACACATGTGCTCTCCAAACACGTGCCTCATTTCAAAAGTCTACTTTTTTTCACGTTGTATTCTGTCCGAAATCACGTGTGTGACAGATTTCTCTTCAGATGTAAAACAAATGTGACTCATGGGTGAGAGGGGACAGCGAGCCAAGAGGGACTTTCCAAACAAGAAGGTTTATTTCATTCACTTGAAATCATATCAATATTTTTCAGATGTGAGAAGTTAATTTCGCATTGAGAGATGATTCACCAGCAAAAAACATAATCTTCAGATGGGAAATGGGGAATTTTGTGTCCAGAAAGCTAACATGTCACATATCGCGTGCAACTTTGTTTTGCAAGGGCAGGAATTTGCCAATACTGTGTGGTAACAACACAATAATGCTGAGTCATGCTTTAATATCTGGGATAAATTAGGTTGTGGAAATAAAATGCAGGGTAATATAACCATCACCACAAACTCTTTCCATTTTTCTTCCAGTTCACACAAGAAGTGGGTCTTGGCATAGCAAGCCCCAACGTCCTCAGCTTGTGACCCCTCATCACATTATGCCTTTAGTGTGGACATAAGTAGTGAGCAGTTAAACCAAACTTATTATTCTTTCACTTACTGTTTCATTTGAAAGATTTTTAGAGGTCTGAAGAGGTAAAAGTATCCAGTATAAGAAACAAGTGTGTACGGCTACGCTAGCAGCTCTGTGAGGCTGTTCTCAGCAGAGCAGAGCTTTAGGCCAAATGCTAACGTCATGCTAACATGCACACAATGACATGGTGACGTTTAGCAGGCATAATGTTTACCATGCTCACCTTCAAAGTTTAGTGTGTTAGCATGCTAACATTTGCTAATTCATGAAATGAATTAATTAACACAAGCGCAACAGTACAGTTGGGGATGAGCGTCATTAGAATTTATATTCAACTTAATTTAAAATTGTATTTAAACTTTGAACCTGATTATGGCGCCAGATGAAAAGTCACGAGATCAACAAAGTTATTACAGTTCATCCAGAGGGGGGCACGAAGGTGTGTACCAAATTTCATGGCAATCCATCTGTTAGTTGAAAAGTAATTTCCCTCAAAACCGCAAATGTCAACATCATGGTGGCGCTAGAGGAAAAGCCAGGGGATCACCAAAGTCATCAGGATCCATCCCTCTGGGCACCATGAACATCAGCACTAAATTGAATGGCAATACATCTAATAGTGGTTGAGATATTTCAGTCTGGACCAAACTGGTGGGCTGAGCAACCATCAGGCCGACATCACCCACGCCGCCAAACACATGTTGCTTAAAAAATGTTATTTTCACTTTAAACAAATGTGTGTCCAAAGTTCATGTGCTTTGAAGTCATATGGGTAAAAACAGGAGTAATGCTTCTTTAATGTCTGGGATAAAATGAGGTTACAGTGATTGAAAACAGAGGAATCTAACCATCATCACAAACCAGTTTTAGTTTATATTTCAGTTCATGCTAGATGGAAGTCTTAGTCCAGTTGTTCCCAACTGTTTTGGCCTGTGACCAGGCCAAGGGGTAAAACTATCCAGAAATGAACTTAGAAAAAGGAAAAGAAAAAGGAAGAGAAAGATTTTGTGTAACCTAATTTTCTTTTTCACATCCTTTTCCCTTTAATCCTCCTGTGACCCCTTTAGATTCATTGAGAAACTCTTCAGGGGCTACCAAACCACCATGGTTTGGGAACCACTGTTTTAGCCTATATGGTTACAGAAGAGATTACAGAGTGGCTTAAATTTAATAAAACAACTACTAATGTTTGCTTTTTTAATCTGCTTGAGCCTGTCCTGCTCTGTGGTCAAACTGCTCAGTGCTGGCTGTACAGAGAAGGGCTGATGTAATATTTATAGCCTGTTGTGTACATCTAAATGGACATCTAGATATCATTAAGCAGGAAATAACATGTACTGTATCACCTGGTATGGAGATTAAATTTGAGATATCTAAAGAGGAGAGAGGAGGAAGAGTGTGCACATGCTCTAAAAACTGCTTATTGTTTCGTCTCTGAATCTCAATCACCACTGAAACTAAAACTCACATGCCATCAGAACTTTGTTTCCTCTCTCCTGGCCCTCCAGTCTTTGCGGCTTCAGTTGGGTAGCTTAGTTTCAATAAGCAGCAAGCGTTTCACCATTCTGTTGGTCTTGTGTACAAAGTTTCGTGGAGAACTTTAAATCCTGTGGTTTTCTTGTGGTGTAGACTTTAAACCACAAGAATGCAAGAATGCATATTCCTGAAGTGATTTACATCAGTTTTTAATGTACAGGGCTCCTGCAGAGGTAGAGCCACTTTTTCCTGCCTGGCTGTGATCACTGCTTGTCATCAGTGGAGGAGCAGAGACAGAAATGAGGTAAACAAAGTGAAGTTCTTTGAGTTTGTCCGGGCAGAGAAAGAAAAACATGTCAGGACTTTCGTGCCAGGGCAGGTTTTTATGAATGGAAGTTTTTTTTTTTCTAACTTTCCCTCTCTCTTTTTGTGAATGAAAAACAACTGGAAAATCCAGTACACAAAGTCCGCAGTCTGCCGGGAGACGATTGGCTGCTGTGGCGCAAGCTCCGCCCACGGTTGCTAGGATCCCGACTGCCAGGCTTCTGATTGGCTCATAGAGGGAACCGAGACTTCATTCATAAGTCAGTGTATTCATCCGGACAAAGGCAAGAAATTCGAGCCCTTCAAAGAGGAAATCCACCAATCACGGACCTCGTCTGGTCCGAGCAAGAACAGCAAGTCTCGCTATTCTCCCCAAATCATGTCTGTTACAGAAATGACAGCACAGCTGGCGCTCCAAAGTCACCACACTTCAATCTAAACTTATTCAAACTCACTCTAACTGCACATGCCTGTTATTTTTCGTCGAAATGGGGTTTGGTTTTGTCGATGTGACTCGACTAAAACGCAACATCTGTTTCCCGTCACAGTTTCGGCGCTGGACTGTTTCCTAAAGAAAGTGGAGCCTGGCAACCCGGGCAGACGTGGCAAAAAGCCCAAGAAACAGGCTACTAAATAACACTCATAACTCATACACGCTTTATGACCCGTCTGGCATGACTTACAACACAAATACACCAAACGAAACGCCATTATTCTGCAATAAAGCGGGGAGAAATAGTTGCTTGAGATGTAAAACTTTACCTGAAGCTTGTAGGTAGGCCTAATGTGCCGAGCTGTCTCTTTCTCTTTCTCTGTCTCACTCACACACACACAGATTTGTAAAGAGGGCAGCAGCCCGCTGGGTAATCACTCGCCATCACTTCCCCTCGGCATTTTTTGTGAATGGAGCTCATTATGCATGCAGCCTCCACGCAGCTCCATTCACAAGCAGCGCTCCCTCCTCTCCCTGCAGGCTGCGTGGATCTCACTCAACTCAGCCTAAATGACCACAAACGGTTAACGGATGGATTATAAGATGGATGGATATTTGGACCAGCAAGTGCCTTACACTTTAGCAAATGTACGTATGCATGGACTCTTCTACTTCAATGCTTTTCGCCTGTTTTTAGTGACTCGGGCTACCGGGGCTTCATCGCTCTCCGTCTCGCATCTGCACGAGTTCTGGCCGAAGCAGCGATACAAAACTATGTCTCACCCCGCTTAAAACTAACACAAAATCTTCACAAACTAAAGCAAACCAAGCGCTGCATTTAGTCGTGTTTGCCAGCGGGTTCCTTCCGTGGGATACTTTGGTTAGAGAATGGGTGCCAAATGGTCACTTTCTTCAAACGCCAACAGCGCGTTTGTTTTTCCCGGATTGCCTCCACAACTGAGAAATGTGTTGTTTTCCGAGGAGCTTGGTGTTCACCTATAGCTGCAGTAGGCTATCATTTGTAGCTCATTACAAATAATTATTACTTCTTGTTGTTGGTGGGGGTTTTTTTTTTTTTTGGTTTTTTTTTGGGTCAAATGTGTCCCAAGTGGTATCCACATTAAACATGGCATTAGCTCTTTTGACACTGATGTGCTGGGAAAGCCCTGTTGGAATCTGTTTCTCACTTCACCTCTATTAACATGTATGCGTTTTGCAGAAGTCGCATGGAAATGGGCCCCTAAATAGACTGTTGATGGCAGCGAAAAGGAAATACATGGACACAGAATTGCCCCCTCAGGAATCTGAAGGTAAAGTAGTGGAAGTTCACAATTTTGGCCTCTGGTCTCTTTACATGACGCATGTTTACATCATGGTCTATCAACCCCAGGCAATGTCAGTCTCAGTTACTGCATTTAAATATCACAGGGATAAGACATATTGGTAAGCAGTGGTCTAACAGTCTGCAGTGTGCTCATTATACCTCTTTCTTTTCATCTCTCTGCTCAGACCTCTTCCAGGATTTAAGCCAGCTCCAAGAGACATGGCTCACAGAAGGTGAGATTTGCCTGCAGGCTGCTTTTCCTCTTCATTTGTACTTTTCTGTGATGATTTCCCCGTTAATGACAATCATGAGGCTTGGTGATGTGCCTGTATGGAAAGATTGGTGAACACAGAAACCTAAAAAATACAACAAATACATTTGATTCTTTCCTATTTTATTAAACTCTTAAGGAATTACACACACATGCTGCTTTCCATCGTCCATAAAAAAGCATTTTATCACACATTCTGTGATTACCATGAATGCTCAAAATTGCTTCCAGGTTTTCTGTCAGTCCAACAGTGATACAACAAAGTCTTATTAATGCACTTTTATTTAAATGCTTTCATTAAAAAAAGATGCAACACACATGCTCATAAACCATACAACAAAAAAAAGAAAGAGGCCAGAGAGAACACAGACGGGACATTATTAGCTTTGAGCATGTCCTATTTTGGCCGTGTTGGCATGTAGCATGCATGCCAGCCAGCAGCCAATGCAAACAAACAGGCTATTTGGCTTGTGTCACTCAAAGGCACATAGCGATGAAATGAGGCCCAGTCAGAGGCAATTGTCAGCTAGTAGACTTAATAAGTGCAATGATGATGTGAGCTGTAATAGAGTAATTATACTGTATGTCAAGAGCGGGGAAAACAACACAAGCCGTGAGTCATTGTGTCTGTTTTTGGTGCTAACCTGGAGCACAGGCAGGACAGCATGTCGATGTGGAGGTTTAAAGGGAAATGTCATTCATTTTTGCTATTTAATGTGAACCACATCAACCTGATAAATCCTGTTTAAAGTCCTCCTCTACTGGAAAAAAATGTGTGTCGCTTATTGTTGCTTCACTTGGATGTTTGAGCTTCACTGTGCAGAATGATCTATTAGCAGAGTTTGACACTAGAAGGCTGTTTCCACATTCATCTGCTGAAGGGGAAAGTTTCTCTGCGCTCACCTTGAATCGGAGTTTACAAGCTATTATTAGTTATTAGTTTGAAAACTTATCATGGTCCACTATGCAACTTATACAAGGTTGATGTGGATGGTTGAAGCCTCAAGTGCACAGCGGGAGACAGCTTGTGTCTTGCTGTGTTAAACTTTTGAAATTAAAAAATATTTACATACTCATAAATTTTAGATTCTTTTAATGAGGGAGAAGGGGTAGATTTAATTGTATTTTTTTTACCAAGTAATTTAACTTTTTTGTGGAAAAAGTAAAACATGTCTGGATGGAGTGTTTAACATTGAATATTCTGTGTAAATGCTATCCTCATGAAGTGAGTGTACAGTGAATGGGTGGTGCTGTTAAGCGGAATTTCATAAGCAATTTCTCATACTTGGAAATAATGTCAACCTAAAACAGTACAATGAGTACCAATATTGACTTTGAGTCATACACTCTATGCAGCAGATCAGCAAACTAGGGAAGTGAGGCAGTTACAATCGGAGACACTGTGTGTGTCTGCCTGAAGACCAGACATCTAAACAGAGCCCACTCCCCAGCCATGGCAGACAATGCTGTATCCACGTTAGCTTTCTCACCTTTTCTCATGCAGCGTCAAAAACTTAGCAAGCTCACTTCACACCGGCGTCTCACGCAGACAAAGACAAGAGCGAGGGCCAATAAAACTGCAACAATGGGCTGTCGCTTCAAAGTTGGAGCCTATTTGTATTCACAGATTTCACTGTAAAGGCCACACTTTAAAGGTCCAGTTCACCCAAAAAAAAGCAAACATTTTTCTCCTTACATCTAGTGGTTATGGTCGGATAATTTTGGTTTTATTTGCCCAGGCTGAGATATCAGCCACAACGAGATTTATGCCGCCACCTCACTACAATGGAGGTGAATAGAATTTAGATTGCGGTGCTCAAAGTTTTGAAAGAATTGGCAAAAAAAAAAAAAAAAAAAGATCAGAAACAATGTCCTGGTAACAGAACATAGTCACTGTGAAAACTGATGACAACATTATGTAAAGTAGCAGGGACACTGTTTCTGGAAATCATTTTTTATGGCATTTTTAAAATATAATTATGTATTTTTTCTTAGGTATAAGCACCCCGAACTACATTCCATTCACCTCCATTGTATTGAGGTGGTGGCAGAAATCACAGAGACAGATATCTCAAAACTTTTGCAAATAAAACCAAATCTATCTGCATGGCTAGATACCACTGTGAGATAAATGACAAACTATGTTCATATTTGTAATTTTGGTGAACAGATGCTTTAAAAGGAGACATTATTTTATGTACCGAATTTACAAATTGGGTGGCAGCTTATTGTTGAGTCACAGAGCGTGAACAAGGCACAAAAAAAAACAAAAAACAAAAAAAAACCAGGACAGAAAGATGGAAGTGTAACTTCATCAAAGTGTTATTTAACCCTAAGTACTGGCTTGTTTTCAGCTTCCCCCGGCTAAGACCTCTCCTTTCCTGCTGCATTAATTAAAGACCTTATCATGACTGATTGCAGTTGTGAGGGATTCACCAAGATTGTAAAAGCTGGGTAGCTGGAGGGATTTTTATTTATTTTTTTTTTCCGCTAAAGGAGAGCGGAAGCAAGAGTGAGACAGACAGGGTGAAGTACTGAATGGCAAGAGTTCAGGAACTTGTCACATCTTGTCTCATTTTGGCCTTTGGTTTATATGACTGAGGCTGCTTAGCTCCTCCCAGGATCTCCCACTGAGAGAGGGAAAAAAAAAAAGTCATTCAAGGTGCCTGGAAGCATCGGGGAGAACATGCGTCTGTGCTCGTATAAACACACTTTCCTTCTTGTGCTGACTTGCATCTCAAAGCCCCTGACGAGGTGTTCCTGGAAACAAATCAGATACACATGCAAGCGCTCATGCACACAGGAAAGTGCACAGACACAAACACACACACACACCAGGGTTGCGATAGTGTCTGATGCTCATCATCTGCATTTCTTTTCTCCTGCTTCTTTATGAGGTCCAGCATGTTCTGTTTTGGACATGTTGAAACTAGTGGAAATGATTGATTGTTGGATCTGCAGAACTAAATATTGGCCCCTGCTCTGTCTCATACAGCAGCTTTATTTCTCCCTCCTGAGGGCGAAAGACTGAAAAGTTAAAAGGGGGTAATATTATTACAGTATAGTAATCCACAGGATGCAGCGTTATATAAGAAATCGATGTCATTTATCTGAACATGCTCCAAAACGTCATCCGGTTTCCTCTGTACAGGAAGGAGGAGTGTGACGACAAGAAAGTGGATTTGAATTTCTTATTTCCTCTTTTTGTCCTCTGTCTCTGTTGCTCACTGTCTTGAGTTTTGGTTTCTGTATTATATATTATTGACTGACTGGAAACCGTAATGTGGATGAAATGAGAGAGAAGAGGCTGCGGTTGAATGCTGGGTCAGATTTAGGTTCTTGGGTGAGGTTACAATCATATCCTTTTGTTGCAGAGTCACAGTGGATTCTGCAAAAAAAAACCCAGAGATCTGTGTTTTAGTCTACAAGGAAGTTCTATTATTTATCCAAAAGAAAAAAGGCCATTTTTTGTGACTGAATGGTGCTAAAGTACCCGCAACATGGTGCCACTTTGTTGTTTTTTTTAGCCCTTTATGCCCCTGACTGAGTTCATGATGTTTAATGATACCCATCAACTTTTCCCAACCAGTTAGCTTGTACCATGATGTAAGTGTGAGTCTCAAGCAATGGAAACAACTTAAAAAAAACCCCCCAGAAACTTGTGGAGCTGGAGTGGTGCCAGATTAAAAGGTTGCTAGCCCCGGTTCTGCTCTACGTAGGGTTAGATCATTAATTTAAGGGTAACTCCAACAAAATGCCAGCGCGCTCCGTGGGTGAATTTGACCTCCTCACCCCTTGTAGGGTGTTGGCAGTCAAATGATTTGGGCTTTTCTAACCTGCTTGTATGACTCAATGTCCAAAGCTCCAAAAGGACAATTGTGAATGGGTTTGGATTCCTCAAAAAAAGAGCTATACAATAGTGTCTGTCTAGCTCTGCTGCACCTGGGCTTGGCATCACTGACTGAGCTTTTTCAGTTAGAACCTATTTGAGTTCCATTATGAGAGCGTGTCTAATCGGGGCCACTGAAATTGTACACCACTGCAAATAATTATAGATCAGTTTAAGATATCACACACACCATATCACTGTATTGACTTCGCTATTTGTACAAATCATTGTAAACTGGCTGTATATCGCCTCTGTGACACTTACATTTATGCATCACAGCGTTGCAACCAATATGATAGAGATTGACATGAACAGTTTAACAGGAAAATTAGTGAGCTCAAATCTCAGTGTAGCTGCAGAAAACACACAAATTCACAGCTGACAGTGGCCATTTGACAAGCAGATCTAAGAAGTGCTTTAACCGTAACTTGCTCTTGTTTCACTCCCCCACTTCTCCTCTTGCTTTTAGTCTGGCTTCCTTGTCCTCTATCCATTTCTAGTTTGACTATAAGAGCGATTCCTCATCTACGCAGCAGATGAAATCCAGACTACTTCTAGATTGTTAGACAGAGTCCCCAACGCTTTGGGACAGAGAGAAGTTGAATCTGAATAGTTGGTTCGTCACACCACTTGACAGATTTCCTCACTTGTTTAGCCAGAACAGCCTGTTTAGTCTCTGGATTTCTACGATGGAAATAGAAAGAAACTGGTTAACAGCTGGTCGTACAAACTTGACCGTTGGTGTACAGACTAGTTTGAGTAGTCAAGAAAGAAATTAGATGTATTGTACTAATAGGTATGGGGAAATTACTTAACCTATCTACTGATTGGACATCAACTTGGAAGTCTGCTCATTCAGACTGAAGCAACAGTCATCTTTGTCTTGATTTACAGACAAAAGATTTTATCATGAAAAGTGGCATTAAAATAAAATGGTCATTGGGGAAAATGGGGTTGTGAAATATAAAAAGCCTTATATAAAGAATAAAAGAAACTGCTGGATTAAATGACCTGCAATAAACTCTTTCATTGGTAAAAAGAAGCCAGATGAAATAACATCTCATTGTAACGAGCTGAGCTTTAAAAATTATTATTTCACAATTTTGTGGTTATATTTATGATCATTTATTACATATGGAACACTTTGGGTCTCCATACAGAAAAGCCACCCAACACAAAAGTTGGATGTTACTTTCAGGGTTATGGTCAACCTGTCTGTTTTTGATTGGCTGAAATCTTTCAGCTTAAGCCAAAGATACTAGATACTACCAAAAAACATGAAATGCTGCACGAAATCACTTTGGCAGTTAACATCTGGAGCTCCATGTTCTAGTGTATCGATCTATGGATGAGCAAAGTGCCGGCACGCTACAAAAATCATGAAGTGAAGGTCGACTGAATGAAGCCAAGCCTGGCTCTCACTTAGATTTCAAGGAAGAGAAAAAGTAAGACAGAATGAGGGAAGAAATGAGAGACAGAGAAAGGTTAGATTTGGTCTTTGGATATAATATTAAAGTTAAGGTTGCTCTTTTTTTCTCCTTCTAATTTCAGCTCAGGTTCCTGACAGCGATGAGCAATTTGTTCCTGATTTCCATTCTGAGAACTGTGAGTACTTTCAATTTCTGTGTCCTCTCGATGTATGTGTGTGTAAATGTACTGTATGTGTCCACGCCACACAAAGTGGATTTATAGATCAGAATCAGATTTTCCTGACCATATATTGCATAGATCAGATCTTTTTGTTTTATTGCTTATTCAGTCAAGTATTGATTGAATGCAACATACAGAGCTGTTTATGGGCAGTCTCGCACATCTTTCAGATTTGGCCAGTTGGCCTGCTCGTGTAATTCCAGCTAAAGTGTGCATGTCATGAGAAAGTGAGGACGAAACCAGCGGTCAAATTTGGGCTGTGAAACCGCCAGAGGCTTAGGTGGGGATACTGTAACTCGCTGATGTTACAGTAATCTCTTTTGGCAGACAAAGCTATGCAGAAACAGAAGGCCTAATGAGCCAGTCATCATGAAGTGAATTTGGATGCCGGGATTATGTGCTGCCGTCATCCATTTGCATGCCTTTGAAAAGCTGAATGGGTACAGCCCAGGAAACCAGTAAAAAATTATTCAGGGCCCAGGTACAAAGATGGCCTTTTGTGCACATCGGAAGGTGTAAAATAGAAAAGCAAATTCCTGGGCTGCGCAACTGAGCGGCTATTTGAATGTGTTTCCCTTTCTTGTTGTGTGTCCTAACAATGGCGATTCAGGATCTGGGTGGGAGTATGTGTCACTCCACAAACAGTTTTTTTTCTGTCCCATTCAACACACTGCAGGCTTCCCCATCTTTAGCAATGACGCTGGAATGGTCAGCCACTTAAAGAGAACTTGAAATACGAATAATCAAGAATAATCTCATCCCCAACGTAAAACTGACAGCTTTCAGTCCCATTCAAAGGCGCTTCCTCTCACTGAAACCCATGTGTCTTTTGTGTGTAAACATCGTGTGATTTAACCGGCTCCAAGTCGCAACTGGTGAGCCCCTCGGTGACACATGCCCTGTGCAACGTTGTCGCTGTCTGTTGGCCAACAATGCGGAGAAGGAAGTGCAGATGAACCCCGGGGGCATGCAGAGGTCATGTCTACTTAACCCCCTGACCTGTTAGCCAATCAGCTGTCAGGCCTCTGCTAACGGTTGACCAGGGTATGATTTGCAGGGTCACGGGGGCTTCAGTTTGACGGGCAGCTCACTTATACACGACAGAGACACTCCCGCGTTGACAGACAGTGTCCCTGCTGCTCACAGTCAATAGCTGCACAGTCCAGTTAGAGCGTCTCTATTCAGCTTTGGTTTATGGAAAACTGAAGCTGACAAGCGACTATAAATATATTCATCTTTGTTTGTTCTAGATCCTGTATGTGGTCTATTAAAAATATTCAAAGGCTTATCTTTTCCCATACTGAACTAAAGGCATTCTCAGTGTCTGGTGCACTTTTGAAAACGGGTGACTCACCTGTTTTGGAAACTCTAGCACATAAAAAAAGTATAAAGCAAAGCCCTAATCCCAGGTGACCGGAATATAATTGAGGCTTGCATTGAAAACGGCGCCCTGCTAAAATTAAACATTGTTGTTTACTGAGTCAGGTTGTTACCTGCATGGGTGTGGTGTTGACAGAGAGGGGAGAAACGGAAAGAGGGAGCCAGTGTAACAGCAAAAGAAGAGATGCAAAAACACAGGGACATGTTGGAATGCTAGATTAAGGAAGAGGAGGGGGCAAAGGAGGGATTGTGCAATACCTGCACATCTGGTAGATCTATCTCATCTGGTCCCCTCTCCCTCCGTTCACAGCTAACAAGCGTGCTCTGTCTGCAGGCTGCCATTGAGGGAAAGTTATACAAACATGCAACCTTTATGTACTTGCTGACCTGCCTGTGTGTGTGTGTGTGTGTGTGTGTGTGTAAAGGTAACTGAGCCATTGGTGATAACAGCCCACCATATTTTTTTTCCATATAACTAATGTGATTGGCCCTGCATGGAAGTCTTAAAAGAGGGAGGTGATTTTAATCTCATGCTCATAAAGAGGAGAGGAAGATTAATGTTTGGTTTTCGATGCTGACAGCACCTTCAGGGGTTATCCTCGCCTGACGCTAGGCTGTCGGACTGATTCCTTTGTCTGTTTACTGCCTGCAGGGAAGTAACACATGGAGGTGTCAGTCAAATTTATAAGCGCACATACTTAATTAAAACAGTCTGAACATGTCACGACTTTACTTTTTGTGTCAAAAGCACCAAAAGGCGTCAGTTGGAGCGTTTGCCGAGGCATTGCCTGTGCTGAGAGCTCGTTCTTCTTTGTCCAAGTATGTTGTTTACACTTGGAGCAGCTCGAGAGATGTGACCCATTCATAAATTTTCTTCCCTGTGTGCGTAAGAGGAAGTGTGTCTCTCCCTCCCTCCCCCCTCTCTCTTTCTCTCTCTCTCTCTCCCTCTCAGTCCTCCGCTGCTCTCTCCTTCGGTCTTCATTCATAAAAAAGCTCTACAGTACTACAGACCCCCCCCCGACACCCCCCTCCTCTCCAAGTGGATACTCCAAACCCCTCCCTCCCTTCCTGTGTCTGTACAAACTAAGTCGAATTTAAAAATCTGGACCCCCCCTTTCCCTTTTCTATCTACCTCTCTCTGTCTCTCTATACACACACACACACACACACACACACACACACACACTGAGTGTTCCAAGATGTGAACTAATCCCGCGATTTCGTAGCTGTGTGGGACGATTGTTTAGTTTTGTGCCTTGCAGTAATTATATAGGAAGTTGTGGCTATAGAATGCCGTTACAGTGCTTTTCAGAGAGCAAGTTTAGCAAAGGAGAGAAAGCGAGAAAAGACGGGAGAGAATGGAGGAGAGGGAGTAGAGAAGAAAAAGAAAAAACACAAGCTTCTTCAAAATCTGCCCCTTTTCTTTTTGAGTTTTATTTGATCTTTTCTCTTCCATGGTTCTGGCAATCACCAATACATTCAATTGTTAAACTACATCTCATCATATATATTCTTTTGTTTGTATTATAGTATTCTATGTAGTGGGGATGCACAATTTATTTCTTTATTAATTGTTTGGAAAACCAGCAAATTCTCCAAAAAGAACAGCTGGAGCAAGGTCATATTTGGCATATGTGTTTGAAAAATGACAAACAAATTATCAAAAAAGTTGCAGATTAATCTTCTGTTGATCGACTGGAAAGAAACAAGGAAAGAGAGTGAAAAGCTCTAACCAAATCCTCCAAGCAGTGTGGCTCTCTGTCTCTGTGTGTTCTGCTTTGTCATGAATTCACAGCCTTCCTCTTGTTTGGGTTGTTTTTCTGGATCAGAACTGGCCCAATCAGGCCCTATTTGGAGCGTGGGGCGATGGGTGAATTGAGCCCCTCCCTCTCCAAGTCCCTCGCTCCCCCAAAAGAGAAACATGCAGCTCTGTGTTCTCCACTTTCCAAAATACAGCTGCTATGCAACAAAGTGCGCTAAAACAGCCAGGTGCCTGCCAGATATGCATGGATAGCGCTTGCTTGCTCGCTCGCTCTGGGGAGGCAAGCCTTGTGTTTGTTGCGGTGTTTTGTTTTGCTTAAGAGTAAAATGGTTGATTTCTCTTACATGAACAGATGATTTCTTTTGACAGGCTCTCATCCACTTACTCATGCGCACACATAAACACACTTGGCCTGGTGAACACACACACAAACTTCAGCCCGGCAGTTTTATGAATGGGTTGGTTGTGAAAGACTGGCTGAGGCAGTACATTGAGTTAAGGGGAGGGCACCTTCATTCATGACACTGGGGGATGTTACTCCACCACTAACAACACCTATGAGAGGTGCAGGCCTATTTTTCTGTTGGCCTTCAACTCACTCTTTCAAGATCTTAGCTTTTTCGGGGGCACGCAACTCCTGTTTTATCTAGTGAGGATTCATGCTTTTATTTTCACTTCCTTTCTTTGTTGCAGTCACATCTCTGGTTACCAGGTTCAGATCCCAAAAAAGACAATTATCCAGAAAGTTACTGCTAGTTTACGCCATTATTTAATCATATATAGTCAATCACATCCAATGAACATGGGTTTGTAAAGGCCAGGCATGTAGAGTAATAGGTGTTTAACAGCTTCCAGTGGGGAAGTAAAAGCTGTCCTTCTGCGTGTTGATTCAGAACAGCCCTGTCAAAGCCAGGGGGCCGCGGGGATTTGAGCCAGGCAGCACAGCTTTGTGAATGGACGGCAGTGTGTGTTTTATTACAGGAGAGTGAGGGGAGGTGTGCGTGGAAGGAAAAGAGAGAGAGAGAGTGTGTGTGTGTGTGTGTGTGTGCTAGTGCATCCCTCTGATGCTCATATGCGTGCCTATGCATTTCTATATCCACGTTGGTGTGTTTACTCCAGCAGGACGGCTTTGCTCTCTGCAGCTGGAATGTTTCCTCTTTCGAGCGCAGACCAAAGAGGGGAACAGATGCTGTGAAAGAGACGAGGCGAGGCCATAAAAATAACAGTAGTTGAACTTGAAGCAGTCATTAATAAGATACTGGGAGTGTGTCAACCGTGAATACACGGTAAATGGACTTCACTTATATAGTGCTTTTGAACCTTAATGGTTCCCAAAGCGTTTTACAGATTGGGCTCATTCACACATTCACACACCGATGGTGACGGAGCTGCCATGCAAGGTGCTGGCCAACTTAGGGTTCAGTGTCGTGCCCAAGGACACTTCGACATGTAGACAGGAGGAGCCAGGGATCGAACCGCCAACCCTGGGTTTAATGGACTCTACCTCCTGAGCCACAGCCGCCCCTCATGGCAGTGATGAAATCCAGTTTAGACATCTTGCCTGTTGAAGAATAATCCCAGTTTATCACAACTTGGGCCTTAGTGTAGTTTTGGCCACGATATCTATTATCCCCCAACCACCTTTCCGATGTTGGAATTGAGGGGGTTGCTTTCCCAAACCAACAATTCAACAATGACGCCCACTTCAGGCAGCGACTGGCCAGGTGTGCAGAGGTGTTTAAGAAGGCAGGATTTGAACTTTTGTTCATGTTTTACACAACATCTGTCACTTTTCATCACCATGAATGTCTGAAAGTGTGCGCTGCTATCCCCATCTGAACAATGACTGTCTCGCCCCTCTCTATGGTGAGTTGACGGAACAGCTATGAACACTTTTGCCTTCAGATGTGGTCGTATGAACTAGTTGGTTTCAACCCCGGCCTTAAACCTTTCCGATCGTCTGACCGCTCCTGGTTCTTACCCCTTCTGACTTTGTTGTAGCAATGTCACCATGTTCCCAGATCTTAGCAGTTACTTTGGCAAGTACAATGTTGTCTCAACTGTTAAAAAGGATGGCCAAAATAATGAAAATAAAACCCAAGCTGTAACAAAGTAGAATTATCATTTAAGAGCTGTTTTTGCTGACTTTTCTTGGCCAACATTCCTACTCGGATCTCACTCTGTTTTCCACTTCCAGTCCAACACACACATACATATCGACACACACAACATACACTGCATGTGAGCGGAGGAGGTGGCTGCAGGGGGTGGACCTGTAGTAACCTGCTGACACAGACCAGCAGGTGTGTAGAACGAGCTGAGAGCCAGCGTACGGCCTTATCGATCCTCGCTGATCCAGGAGAGGAGGAGATGGAGAGGGTTGATAGATGACTTGATAAAGATAAAGCACAGATAAATCAGCATGAAGGCAGGGGAAAGCGAGGGGTAAGAGCGGGTCAAACGTGCCGTGAAGCATTATGGTCGAGATCCTGATCAAGAAACTGAGAGAGGGCGGGGGGTTGCGAGAAGAGCAGGAAGAACTGTGGATGTGGCATGTGCGCTGATAATTTCAAGCAAGGTGTCCCGGCCTTTCTGTGTCTTATCTCCTTCTGATAAGGCAGATTTCGCCTAGAAATGCCCGTTTGAAACACACGCACAGGCATGCATTGCCACATAGGTGAACAAACAAATGAAACCCTGCACATACACACCCCTCCCTCACATCCATGATACCCTGGTGGGCAGTGGGAGCTCATTATATCATTTCAGTAACAGTGTGGGTGTGGATCGATCGCTACATTAAACATTAAGAGGGGACAGCTATATTGGGGGCTTAGGGATTGAGAGTGAGGAGTCAATATTGTGCCAGATTAATTACATCCACCCCTCGCCTGTGACGGGCTGTCCTTCTCGCTGCACATGTCCCGGGACAGGGATGTATTGTATCTAGTCCACTAAATAGCAATGGAGCAATGAGATTTATGGCTGGTCAATGGCCATTTATAAAAAGCCAACGCGGCACAATTGAAAGTGAATTGGACAATAGGGAAAACGTGAGATGTCAGAACATTTACTGATTAAAATTGTGATCCCTTGATGCTACCAAGGCCATGGAAATATGAAGTTCATTATCATATTTTGTATGTTTTTCTTTTTCTTTTACAAGGTCGGGTAAATATACTGTAAACTCTCATTTGTGTTGGGAAATTTCTATTTTCCTTCCCTCGTACCCAGTTTTTTTATGTTCTCCTCAATCACATCCTTGCTTAGGCTGAATATCCATCTCTTCTGGATAGCACCAAACAACTATTGGCAGCACTCTAACAAGAGTAAATTATGATTCTTTGTCCATGGCTGATATTCCATAGCAATGCTGGCCGATATCAAGTTAATTAATTGAGAAGATTCAAAGCTAAAGGATCAGGAGCAGGGATAATTTTGAGAAAAAAGCTGAGTGTACTTGTTCAGACAAGAACATTCCCATCACTTCAGACAAATACTGTGATCTATTTCCAGTTGAAAAAACAGAAGTGAAACTTTGATGTTTGCAAAAATGTACTGTGCTACTGCCTTTCCCCATGATGGGTGTCATTCAGATCTACATCCTGTTAGCCAACGCAACATGAAAACACGGCCAACAAAAAAAAATCCAATTTGTGAGAAGGGCCACAGTGCTGTCCCGGCCAATCATCTGTCTCTCTGATACCATTGTACTTTCCATCAATCTCGTTAGGCTTGTTTGGCAGGTATCTGACAACCATTCTTTAAATATTCAAGGAGCCTGAACCATTATCAGATGAGAGAGGACGACCTGTAAATCAGATAGAGCAGACACTAATGGATCCAACACTCCTGGGCTCCCTGAGCAGACAGATACTGAAGCCACTCTTGGGCCTGTAGGTTCTCAGAGATGAGGATGAGTTTGTCAGTGCTGGCCGGGCTGCTTTTCTCTCCGCCTCTCTCTGTGTCTTCCTGATTGTGCAGTGACCTGAGAAGCACACACACATGTCCAGCACATGTTTCCATGCGCCAGTGGAATGACTGGATACACTCAGTTGAAACGGTCTGGATCATATTGTATCGCCTCGCTTCCTCTGTCTCTCTCTCTTGCTCTGAATTTTTCCACTGAACTATACCTACAAAGCCAAAACACAGTAAATGCATATTTGGTGAAAATAGAGTGAAGACCAGAATCTGACTTTCTGACATTTGTTATACCATAACAAACTGTACTCATATCTTTTACTTGAGTAAGAGTAGCAATACCACCACAGTGTAGAAATAAATAAATAAAAAGTCATGCATTCAAGTAGTACAAAAGTATTACCATTAAAATATAGTTAAAGCACCAAAAGTAAAAGTACTTATTATGCAGAATGACCAATTTCAGAATAATGTATATTATATTATTAAATTAGAATTATTGATGCATTAATGTGTACGTATCACTAACGTTGCAGCTGGTGAAGGTGGGGCTAATTGTAACTACTTCTATCTACTGCCAGGTCACTTAATCCATAAAAATACACCATCATTTATTAGTCCATTATATTTTGTAATCTGACTCTGCAAATTAAGTAACTAAAGCTGTCAAAATAAATGTAGTGGAGTGAAAAGTACAATATTTGCCTCCAAAGGTTTCCCACGCATCCTGGAAAACCTGGAAAACAGTTGAAATAATTTCCCAGAACACCACAAGATTTGACTTTTTCTCTCATTTTCCATTTGGTCAACATTCTGCTGTTTTCCTTTAGCTGAGAATGAACTATGCTATCTATCAGAGCTCCCCAAAATGGAAAACATTGCCATCTGAAAGGGCTAAAATATGTTCAGGATCATATTAACGATCAAATGGTAGTTCATAGACAAGAGTGTTTTGAATAGGCTGCTCTCAGTTATGTTATGTAGCACATGCAGGTTAGATTCAATTACAATTTAAGTGGCTGAAACTAATGTAAGTTACATTATCCTTCAAATGTAAATATTAATACGTTTCTTTCTTCTGAACTTGTTTTAAACAGTTTAATAATGTTAAATTGGTTAGCATGTTTGGTTCAGTTGCCAAAGTTGATGCTAGCTTGTTTTGCCTGCAAAGGTTCAAGGTTTGTGATTCAACTCTGTCTAGGAGCAGTGGTTTCAAATGTGTGTTTTGATTGATGAGCGAGTTGGATAAAGAGTTGGGTCAAAACAATGAATGGGAGCCGGAGCCAACTGTATGTGAGTCAACACCGGTTATATACTGGCTAACAGTACTTTTTTTACTTTGTTTTGTCTCTTCAAATGCAATGCTGCATTGTTAAGGTAAAATGGATGGAGCATCTTACACTTAGGTATGTAAAGTTCAGTCTAGATTTGTCAGTAGGCAAAATTGTAGGCCACTATTTGTGTTATTGGTGTTCAGGCAGCAATAGAATTCATAAGAAAAAGGGGATTCAGGTAATAAATTAATAATTTATTCTCATCAGTTGTTTCCTGTTACTGAAAAATATCAATTTTGATGAACCAACATCTTGATAATTCAGTTTTTATCCCAAGTGAAGAAGCCAGTATCACGAAGGAGGAACACCAACTTGTCCTGCTAAAAGGTAGCTAAGTAGCCTAGCTTAGCAGAGTAGCAGTAACGTTACTGCAATTTCAGCTTCTGACTCTAGTGGAATTCATGTTATTTTGTGTTGCCAATGCCAAACATTTTGGGGGGTAAAATAATCAGTCTAAAAAGACATAAAATGAAGGCATTAAAACCAATCAATCTGTCTGCCGGGCCAAAACCGTAAGACCTTTTTTAACCTTTTTCTCCTCTTCATTGGCCATGCTCTGTGTGAAACTCAGAAAATGATACTGTGCTGTTTAGTGCCCATAAAAAACAAAGCTAGAAACTTAGAAATGGCATCCAAACTTGGTCTGAGGAAGCTAAACATACCACTGTGTGCAGAACGTTAAAATTACCATTAAAGTATAGGTTATATCTAACTTATAATGCATGTGTTGACAGTCAAATACTTTAAATTACACTTTTCCCCATTACGCCTTTCTCTCACCACAATGGAGCCATGTATTCAGCTAAGCAACTCATGTCATTTTCAACCCATGTGAATCAATAGCTTCCTTTTTAACCATTGTGATTGGCATTGGTATCCTTGTTTTTATTGATCCGTCACCACATAAGGGGAGAGAACCAGGTGTAGCCTATCACGTTTCCAGCTTGCTTTTAGTTTGTCTGTACAGCATTACTGAGGCCTCGTGCCGCTTGCACCGCCACATGTACAATACATATCATGTGAGATAAGAACCAGATCTCCAGTTAGCCCTGAGATGGTTCCTCTGAGAGCAAGACTTGAATCTTATTTGTATGATTGGACCCATTAAGTGTGTATTTACATTATACTCGCATGTTCTTCGGTTTAGCGAGATCCAGTCACCCTGTTTGACGCAGGGGCTGATGTCCAGTGAGTTATTGTGAGCGAGGCTGTCATGTGCTGCAGACTTCCAGAGGCTTAAGACTTGGCCAAGTCGCACATAAACATCCAATGTAAGACTCTCCAGATCCACTGCTGTCTTCAGATTGGATTTCCCTGCCACTAGGGCCTTTAATGGTAGGAAATACTCTGTCTAAAATAAGATGGGGGAGTTCATAGTGAGGTCTTTTCAACTGCTTCACAAGTGATATTAAAATGTTTTGATTGCTATTCATAAAAGTTTAATTAATACCCTGTATTTTGTTTCTTTCAATGCCAATCTAGGTTCTCACGAAAGGCATAATATTCAGATTTTTTTAATGAGATTTGTAGTACTGTAATCTTAATGTATCACCACCATCCTTATTTATGTGCAAACCAAATCTTTTTGCACAAGCTGTTATAGTATATCTCTGTGTTTCCCAACATGTTCACACTGCCTCCGTATGGCTCACTAAGGGGCCCATTGTGTGGAGAAGAGTATCTGTGTGTGTGTGTGTGTGTGTGTGTGTGTGTGTGTGGGGTGGGGGGGTGCCATCCCTGCTCCTGCGATTTGTTTGTGGTGGGTGTCTGTTGAATGGGACCCCCCCATCCCATGTAATGATCCCTCTACTTCCTAAAGCACTCAACCATGACCATCACCTTTCACCCTGCATCCTCCCCCTCTAAGAGCCAACATTTACATATGTAAAAGTCCATCTCCACCCTGCCTTTAGCTGGGGGTCATCTCTATATGCAGCGCTCAGCATAGGGAGTGAATGGGAGACGGTAAAGAATACCACAAAATAAGGAAGGAGGAGATACGACAGGTTTGGAGTGAGAAAGAAACCTTTGACCTTATCAGTTTAGGAGGTGCTGGGAATCTGCCACGGTCCGCCTAATGCTGAAGAAGAAAATGCATGAAAATCTGTCTTTGCACTTCTAAACACCTTTCAGGTTCCTCACACTCTGCTTAGGTTTATGAACCAACCCTCTCTGTGAAAGGGTGATGTAACATTTAACAAAGCAGTTAGAGGAGGTCATATTGCCCCAAATAAAAGCAGGAAGAGAAAGGAACCTGAAGAACATAACTCTCCCTGGATCCGTTTACAAGACTGCCACCACCATATAAACTTTAGCAGCAAATTTGACATCATTTGGACAGGGAGATTTATTGTAATAGTTGGTGGAGACCCGAGTGTGTTTTAATTTAAGGACTATTCTTGGAACTGGATGTTAGATTAATTCCCAAATTGTGTTTTTTACCACGCTAGTGGCGTGCCTTTTAGAGACAGCGATGTCGGTCCATCTGACTGGAATATCTCAACAACTATTGGATGGATTGACATGAATCGGTACAGATATCCATGATCCCCAGAGGATGAATCCTTATGATTTTGGTGATCCCCTGACTTTTCATCTAGCACCACTAACAGTCAACATTTTAACTTATATAGTGAAGTATCTCAACATTTACTGGATGGATTGGCTCACAATTTTGTATAGACATTCATGGTTCCCAGATGATGTATCTTAATGATGTTGGGGATCCTCTGACTTTTCCTTTAGAACCACCATGCGGTTCACATTTGTGTTTTGAATAAAATATCTCAACAACTATTGGGTGAATTGCCATGAAATTTGGCTCATACATTCATGTTCCCCTCAGGATGAATTGTATGAACTTTGGTGATCCTCTGACTTTTCTCTAGCGCCACTATCAGGTCAGATTTTTTATTTGTAAAATACTGTGGTTTATGACCAAATTCTTGCAGTAACATTCCCATCAGCCTCAACTGTACTTAAATGTTAGCATGCTAACACGTTAAACTAAGATGGAAAACATAGTAAAGATTACACCTGCTCAACATCAGCATGTTAGCATTGTCATTGTGAGCATGTTAGGATTTAGATTTAGCACCACTCTGCCTAAGAACAGCCTCACAGAGCTGCTAGCATGACTGTAGACTCCTAGTTTTGTTCAGATGTTTTTATTAATCAAAATCATAAGGTGATTCAGAATTTAAGGATCAAAGCATGTTGAGTTTCTCAATTTTCTCTTTGGTTCTTTGATCCTTAGCTTTATAAATTGGTGTATCCTTGCTCGAGAATTTGTTAATCGGAACATCAACCATCTCAATCTAATTGGAAACGCATGCAACGCAACAGACAGCAATTATAATCACAGGAAATACACAAACACAAAAAGCTGCCTGATGCTCATTTACCAGATTAATTAATATTCCAGAAAGGCCACGCACAAATAGCTCAAACACACGCACATATGCAGACCCCTCCATCTACAGCTGACGCCGTTCCCAGGCAGGACTGTTTGAAATGGAACATCCTCATAAACCGAGAGCCACATCAAGGGCAATATTCCTGCCAATCGCATTAGTGGCTCTACTTGGCTGCACTGAGTGGGCTTGTGTACACTCTCTGAGGATTGTTTGCAGTTCATGACCATGGCAGAGAAAGGGGGGAATGTCAATAGACAAACAACACTAGTATTATTAGAGCGGCAGTCATGTGCCACCCTCTGTGTACTAGCAGACGAGCTGTCGGAGACTTAGAGGAGGCTGGAATCCCATCGCGCCTGTCTGGGAAATCTGGGTAAATGCTCTCTAATCCTGTTGATCCTCCGCTAAAGCCAACACTTCCTCACCTGCCTGCCTGCCATGGGAGCGTGAGTACAGACCAAAAATAGGATAGCTATGATGATGAGCAGCGCTGTTTGATTGTTAGGCTCATTTTAAACATGTTCTTCTCATTCTCAGTCAAAGGCAAACAAGTGAAATAAAGATCTGAATAGCAACAGGAAGGAATTTCAACTTTTTCAAAGCAGAAATACCATACGAATTCTTAGATTTTAAAACTTTTTAGAATGAAAAATGCCAATCAAAATTTTCCAGTACCCAAAGTGATGTGTTAAATTTGCTTGTTTTGTCCGACTAACAACTCATAATATTCCATTTACAATGAATCAGAACAAATCCTCACAGGATTCAGGTGACTGTTGCATTTTCACCTCTTATAAATGACTTAAATGATTAATGGATTGTCGTCATTTTGTTAAACTTTTTGTCGATCGACTAATCCACTCAGCACTAAATGAAACCCTTTGAAATCTTTGAAGGACTACTTTCAGCCAACTTCTTCAATTTTAAGAGTTGCGGGAAAATCCGGAGTGCCAGCGTGACAGCAGATCCTCAAGCCTGTTTGTGGTTTATGCCACTGTAATCTTTTCTTACTTTTGCTCACTCTATCCTTCCTCCTTCATTTTTTCACTTTCTATCTCTTGCCTTAGTGGAGCAGTCATCTCTGGCCTTATTCAGTCAGCCAGACATTTTTTTTTTGGGGTTTTTTTTTTGTGAATGGACGACAGTATGTAATTACCTGGGCTGAGCTTTCAGTGTGGCCTGCTCCGTCAGCTCCACACCCACTGCGTACACACACACACACACACACACACACACACACACAGAGATACACACTTTTAAGCGCGCACACACACACACACACACACACACACATTCACAAGCGCACACATGGATACAGACTAGCCGAGATTAATACACACACACACACACGCACACATGCACACACATAAATACAGGCCTCCCCAGCTGGAAGTGCACAGCTGCTGCTGTTTACCCTGTCGGGACCAGAAAAACATCCTGTACAGTTCTCCGGGTGAAAACCTCCCCTCACATAATAAACACAAGCCCTTGGCACAGTTTGAAGCTCCACTTTGGGTGGTTTCTGTGGCCATCAAGGCAAAGGTCCCCTCTAGCAGTCCTGCTTGATAGACAGATGCCTTTGGGGAAACATGAAATGGCAAAAATGTTGCTATATATTTTGGACTTTGAGGGAATACGTGGCATTATCGGGTTGTCACACTCTGTCCTTTCTTTTATTTTATGTTACCCTCTTTACTCAAAGGTGAAAAGCAAAGCTTACAAGCGATGGCCAACATCTGGATACCGATGGGAAAGAATGCAGAGACACAGAATCAGTGTATATGCTGTTCTAACAGAGGTGTGACATTGGCTTTCATCAGTCCATAGACATCTCTCTGGCCCGTAGAGTTGTTTAGCTTTAAGCTTGACTTTGACAGAGGAAGTTTTGGCTGCTGTTGTGTCTGGAAGAGTGAAGAAAAGTGGGCGAGGACACTTTGGGCTTCCAAATGACTGCTGGAATGCAGTCGTGTGTGAGCGTGTGTGTTTTTGTGTGCTTGTTCTCCTCAGTGTGTATTTAAGTGTGTGTTTATACGTGTCTGTCTGCTGCCCTGTGTTTTGCAGCTGACAGTCACTTAAGCATTTTGGGCTGGCACGTAAAAGGGATTCCTGTGCAGACAGAAGTATTTGCTTTTGCCTTTGAGCTTAACGACAGTAGTATCGGGGCAGGGCTGAATGAGAAAAGAATATACAAATCCCGCTGTGTGTGTGTGCCAACTCTCATCTCTGTTTACTGTCTCTTGTAGCGGTGGCATTTCATAGCCCTCCAGTCACTATCAAGAAGGAACCGCAGAGCCCGGGCTCCGACCCCAGCCAGTCCTGTAGCCACAAGCAGAGCTTCAGCTACCCCAGTGGAGAGCAGTGCCTTTATGCCAGGTACCTCCAGGAAGTGCTAAAAACATGTTGTGTGGTAGTATGTTGTTGGTCTTTTAAAGTGCCTCAGAGTCCCTAAACCTTTAGGTGTTTCAAAGGGCCAGTGCACCCAAATTACAAAACAAATGTATATTTTCTTACTTACCTCTAGTGGTTTCGGTGTATTTCAGGTTTTTGAATTTTCGTCTCTGAGATTTTGCCTCCAGCACAATACAGTGAAGGTGAATGGAATATTGGTTGTATTGCTCACAGTGCTGAAAAATCAAAAAACAAACAAACAAATCTTTCCAGAAACAAAGTCGCTGTTTTCAGAGAGACTATTTCTTCAGTAGTAAGTTGTTCCCCTGAAAACTGTCCATAGCAAGGCCATTTGGCAACACACCACAGCACCACAAACAAAATTCTGTTTCATCCTGTGTTCATTGCATTGAGGCGGCGGCAGAAATCTGAGAAAGATATGTCAAAACAAATAAAACCAAATCTATCTGCATGGCTAGATACCACTGAGGTAAGTGAGAAAACATGTTCTTTGGTAATTTGGGTGGAACCATATAGTGGGGAATCATATAGCCTCTGGTTTCTCATCTCTTCTCTCAGAGCAAGAGCAAAGAAGAGGCTTCTCTTTCCTCCTCTTAATTCTTGTCTGTACCAGGCTTCCAGCTTTTTTTTTTTTTTTTTTTAAGCTCTTATTTGGAACATTTTTCTAATTGAATTAGGGCACTGATACATCGGCAGATTTATTGTCTCTTTACTGACATCCTTTGGTACCAAGGGCAGAATAAATAAAACAAAAATGACTTTATTTTACCATTGTCAATAACAGTTATCCTTATGTCTAATGACCCAGCACTGGTCAGCTGTCATGCATTAGTCAGCATAGCTAAAACACTGACCACATGCTTTGACCACCAAACCCCCCACCATTAGTTCTGCTTGTTGTATTAACTGAAAACAAATAGTATAACACCCCTCCCCAGTACAACCCTGTTGTAACATGTTAATTTATGCACGTCCTCATGAGTGTGTCCATGTTTTACAGTGCCTATGAGCAGAAAAGGGCTGCAGGAGGAGCCAAGAGCTCCTGCCCAGGGACCCCCATGTCTCCCATGCAGCAGCATTACTCCCCGAAATCTGCCACGGCCGGACGGCCTGATGCTGGCTACATGAACCCTGCTGCCACCTCCCAGCCACTGCCCAGCAACAATTACCCCATCAATGCCAGGTGACACGCCACATAAGTCTTGGCAGCAGCTGTGATTGACATTTCACCATATGCATGATATTATACCAGTACTTTTAAAGAAATCATATTATTATCCAGAGGAGCAAATGGCTCCTAAGCACTGAGTGGATGGGTATTCACTGTTGATGACATTTTAACTGTAGACATGGTGGTTATGTTTATATTTCACATAATTATGTTGTATGTTATCATGAAATGAGAGAGAGAGATCCTGAAATGAGCTGCTGTATCTCATTTGTCAGTTCCAGGTATCAGGGCCCTTCAGGAGATCCCATGTGCCCCCAGTTCCCACCACCAGGACAGGCCTTTCAGCGCATGCCATCTGCTCCAGCGGGACATGGCGGCAGTGGAGCTGGTGGAGGCGGGGGTGGAGGGCCAGGGGGCGGAGGTGGTGGTGGCGGTGGAGGTTATCATCGGCAGCACTCTGACCCCTGCATGCCCTAC
Source organism: Maccullochella peelii (assembly GCA_002120245.1). Taxonomy (NCBI): domain Eukaryota; kingdom Metazoa; phylum Chordata; class Actinopteri; order Centrarchiformes; family Percichthyidae; genus Maccullochella; species Maccullochella peelii. The sequence continues at coordinate 17,529 of LKNJ01001861.1, read as the reverse complement.
CTGCAGCAGAGCTTTAAGCAAGAATACCTAGACCCGTTGTATGAGCGGGTGGCTCACATGGCGGGTCCTGGGCACGGGAGTGGACCGGGACCTCATCCCCACCCACATCCACACAGGTTCCCACCAGCCCACATGATGGTTAAGCAGGAGCCCACAGACTACACCTACGAACCTGGTGCGTGTTACAGACTAATGGCACAGTATTTATAATGATGATGCAGAAGGAGTCCGTTTTTGGCTTTTCCACGAGTCTCTAGTTTAATTTGTAAAATCAAATTCAACATTTAAGACAGTATGGCAAATACATTGTGTACCTGTGAGCTTAAACTAGAATCTTGTCAATGGTTAAGATTATTTACAAGGGTTATTTGACATTGCAATCTGCCTCAAAAGAGTCCCTTTGAAGACAAATCCTCCCCAGTGTGCACAGCCAACTCAAGAACAAAATGTCCAAAAGGCAAACAAACTTCTTCACTGTATCTAGACTCCTACGCGACTCCCTCCCTGCCTCCAAAACTCCTCCTTTCAACTCTCTGACACTTAGCAAAGAAAAGGGGAAAAAAAGTATATTTTTTTCTGCTGCAGCTACACTCCTCCCTCCCTCCTTCCTTACCCCCTTCCCTCCCTCCCCCCACCGCTCTCTGTGAGAGAGAGAGAGGCAGAGGAATTTCATTGAGAAAATGGAGGGCACTGGAAAGACTAGAGTCCCTGGTGGAGTGCTCCAGGGTTTCAGGTTGCACCAGCGGCTTCCTTTTTCTGCAGGCAGATGAACTCATATAGGAAAAATGAGCGTGGCTGCAGTAACCTGAACCTCTCACTGGCTGGGCTTTGGGAGAGGGTGAGGGGAGGGAGTGGTAGGAGTGGGGGGTGACAGGGGGTATGGGGTGGGGTAGCCAGCTCGGGCGCTTTAACAACAAGCCCTACCACTGGAGAGCACAGAAACCAGCTCCTCTGCTTGCCTCTCTGAATTTAAAACAAGGAGTGAGAAATATAACACTCCACATACAGTGTCCTCATTCACCTGTATTAAAGCTGCTATAGGACTTAGAGCAGAAAAGCTATTGTTGAGATTCCCACAGGTCCCACATGCACTTTAGTGGATGGCTACAAAGCATGCCTTCCAGCTCTGATACCAGCATACTTTATGCATAATAAAAAAAACCAGGAAAAGCAACCTAATCTTTTCACTCTCTGTTTTTATACTCGCACCTTTGGTAGAGCGCCCGGATAGCACTGACAATGAATTGCACAACCTTGAGAAAGAAATAGGGAAAGTACAAAAGGATGTTTTTCTGTGGATAACTGCTGGGAGGAGGAGAAAGTTGAATTAGGTGGGGTTTCCTCAGAAGTGTCTCCGATATGAGTTTGACCGCCTGCAGAGGCCAATCAGACGTAAAAGATCAGAGTTTATCATTCGTTTGTAGACAGTTACACAATACATCGCACTTTTCATGAGATAATGCAGGGTGACATTTTCACTCTGGCCTCCCTTAATGATCTCCTTGAGCACAGCTTTTCAATGAACAGTGTGTAGAATTGTGCATATAATAAGAATGAATGACATAAATAAAAACATGAATTTGTTAAAAGGGATTAGTCATGGGTAGTCTTTAAAAAAATCCAATTTAAAAACATCAGTATAAACGGGAAACCTTAATCTACCACTATTTAAATGGAGCAATGTATATTTAATTTGCAGACAGTTTCTTTCAGGCAGTTAATTTGATCAGTTGTGTTAAAGAGCTTTTGAATGAATTCACCCTGCAAACAACACATAGGCATTAATATGGTTTATAAATGCAACACTGCCAAATTAGCTTGGATGATTGTTGTTTATTTGCTGCTGATTTATAGTGCCATTCATTTATGGTCATTTAATTGAAAGAAAACTTGTCCCAATTTCTAAAGTCATGGGCAAGTAATGGGAAAAAGGTAATGGAGCACAAAAGATGTGTATTGAAGTAAATGGCGTGTAAAGACAACAACACCTGTGTTTTCTTTTAATGTCTGCAATGTGAACAATGAAAGCCAAATGCCACAAGTCTACAGCCTTGTTTTAAAAGCAGGCTTGAGAATGAGACTCCTAGTTTTGCATAGAAATTGGCATTCCATGGCTTAATCACTGCCATTGTGTCACATGAAAGACACAAAATGGTCATGCCACTCAGTAGACAATTAACCCCGGGTGCTCTCACAACCAATCTACCCATCCCTCCCGGGTGGGAACCTGCCATTGCTGGCAGACATATTATTTACAGTATGATCGAGTGCTGCTGCCCCAGAATGGAGGGTTTGATTTTCCCCAGTGGCATCTTATCACAGTCACAGTGCTGCAGCTGCATTCCCCAGGAGTGAGTCACGTCCAGAGCCAGAGGCAAAGAGCTGCACCTTCCCGTTTTTATGCTCTTGCTTGCCTCGGTCACACAGTTGACAGATGGTTTAAAAACAGACAAGCACACTATAGAATAGTCAGTGACACACCTGTTTTTTATACACGGACAGCCAAAGAAAAAACATCCAAACGCACAAACACAAAGGTGAGCAGAGCAGTCACAGGATAAAACTCTTAGCAACACTCCTCAGATCGCAGAACTCATTATAACATAAATGTGCTTTATGTTCCAACTTGCAGAGAATCTTGCTTGAGGGTTTATGATGGGGGAATATAAAATCTATTTCTGTGAATGCATCTATTTGAGTCAGTCAATGATGTGCCCAGATAAAGTGCAGACACTGTATACTGTACCACTTTTCTGGTCTGGTGAAGGTGCTTGCTCATGGCCTAAAAATACCACCAGAGACAAGAGAAGTGATATGATAAATGCTGCATTTGTCCTTGCAATGCTCAGGGTGATCACACAACATATCCATATAATACACCCTCATTCTCAAGCTGATATTGGCTTAGTGAGCAGTACCTATATGGTCTTTATTCACTTGAACTTATGATCAAATTTACTCAAAGTGATTATTCTTCAACATTAACCTTGAGCAATTTCCATACTGCCACTTCAATTGATGGTTGATAAAAACACACAGGTTTGGCCACAAATCAAATTTCTGTTTCTGGGCAAATTGGGAAACAGTTTTTTCAGAGAATGGATGTTGTGCATTGTGTTTATCACTGCTAAGCTGCTGAAACAAACTACATTTTGACCTACAGCTATTTGTGTTTCTGTTACAGATGTGCCTGGATGTCCTTCTATGTACCACCACAATGAGGGCTACCCAAACCCCCAGCACAGCAATGAAGGTAAGGTGAATTTTTTCATTTCCAGTTCAACTTTTATTGTGATAACCTCATATTTTGCTCCTTTTAGAGGCCTCTGCCAAATTATAGTTGTTATTCAATGGAAGGAATCACAATGATGTCAACATAGCAATTGCATGTAACCAATCTCCCCTTCTCCAATGCTTTATCTACATTGAGCCTTCGCTGGTTAGAGCTCTGCGGTCATTGGCTAACCGGCGTAGAGTGTCCGTGTTTCCATTGGCTAACCAGTGGTGTGTCTATGTTTCCATTGGCAGAGGCTGTCGCCTCACCCCTGCCTCAAGAATCCCTAAATAAACATAACTCCTGGAAAAACACTCTTTCCCCAGCAAAAAAGGAAAACAATCCTCCCCTTCACTCTCATTGTTTGTTACACCATTTTGGATTTATTCAAATTCTTATTCACCAATTATGTTCAGTATATGAGAGCTTTAAAGTGACTCCTAAAGATGTTAGAATAAGTTTACTGGCCCTGAAACTGGTAGCAAAGATTCAAGTCTCTTAAAAATGTTTCCATTATGAAATCCTCTCCTTGTTACTGAAGTGCTCTAGTCTACTTTTGTAAAAGTAGAGTACACACTTATTGGCTTAACATTATTCAATGAATGAATAGATCCTTGTATTTTGTTGGGATGGTATTCAAAGCTTGGCACCGATCCCGAAATGAACAACCTACTTGTGCTAAGATCAAGGCCCCTTGAAACTCTGACACAATTGTGCCTTTGTCTCCCAGGCTATCTGTTTGAAAATGACTCCCGCGTGGTTCCAGAGAAGTTCGAAGGTAAGCCTGGTGTACCCATAATCCCTCCGCATTCACACACAATTTCATTTGCACACCGAAATCCCTAGTGAGGCGTTAGCTGGATGACAGCAGGTATAGGAGAGAAACACTAGCCATACAGCCGCCTACTCCAATCTCTATATCTGACTATCATCTTATATTGACGTCAGGGATCCTTGTGTAAGAGGTACATGGGTCTTTGTGTATGCAGAAGCTTAGTTAGTGGGTTTGGTTTCTCTGCACACACGGTGTAGGGCTCCTCTGTCACGGTGAGAACAGAGACGAGCAGTTTCCCATGGTGTTGGTGATTGACTCTAAAGGAGATTGAGTGGAGAGCCTGAGGGTGTCAGCACTGGTTGAACCAGTGAAGTGTGCAAGTTCTCTGAGAGACAACAGCAGTAACTTAGCTGAGCATCTCATGTTCCCACACTTGTGTACAACATATCCAGTAACCAATAAACAACCAAGAACCAAACACGAATCAGTGTCCATTTACCTCCACATTGCTTCATCCAGTATAAGTAATCATTTATTGCTTTTATTTCTATTACGAGTATGCATCTTGTTCTTGATTTAAATATCTATGTCCTCTGTATTGCCTTCAATGTTTCTCTCTCAGAGCCCTAAAAAATGTCCTATTTCTGTCTCAACTAAACACACTACTGGCATTTTAGTTGTCAGTTTGATAAGCCATTGTTAATGAGCATTTGATTCAGTTTACGTCAGTATGCAAACATGAAACATCAAGATTAGATGTACTGGCCCCACTAGTATTCAGATACTTCCCAGCTGTTGTTAGTCAAATTTTCCTTGTTTGTACATGTAATATAACCATTTTTAGACCCTAATTTAATGATTTAATCTTAATAGTCTACATGCAAATTAATGTGCTGAAAATGTATCGGATATCAAATTAACTTGGCTGTGGGTAAACCACGGTGCAACTGAAGCTACAAAGATGTTTGAATTGCATCATAAAGCTGACCTCCAGTCTCTTTTCTCCTCATTCCAGGTGAGGTGAAGCAGGAGGGGGGTGGTGTTTTCCGCGAGGGCACACCTTACCAGCGCCGTGGCTCTTTGCAGCTCTGGCAATTCCTGGTGGCCCTGCTGGACGACCCGGGCAATGCCCACTTCATTGCGTGGACCGGCCGTGGCATGGAGTTCAAACTCATTGAGCCTGAAGAGGTACGTCTGAACCTGTCTTTCCTTTAATCAACAAGTGTTTGTTTTTTTTCTTTTGAGATAACATTAACGGGAAATGTTGTGCCCAAACAGTAACTCCTACTGTTTGGGCACAACAGTTCCCGTTAATGTTATCTAAGAGGTGTCGCCTTACAGTATTATACAGAATTACAGTATTTTAAACACAAAGTTATTTATAATTTCATTTGGGTGAACAGGTGCCGCATTCTGCCTGTTTTAAAGCAGATCCTTCACTGTATCATGAGTAATGAGCACCAATCATAGACGGGGGACCACGCCAATGTAGAGGCTGTGACTTCATCTGTAGATCTCCAAAGTTACATGTTGATGCTTGAATTTGGGTTTACAGCTCGCACACGTCCTGCTGTTTACTGGAGCCAGCAAATCCAGAGTGAATACGTTCTGTCATACCTCTGTTGAAGATGTTTTAATGAAACTGTTTTTTGAATTACCATGGAGGCTGTCGGTTAGTTATTGAGGCCATAGCGTTTTGTGGGGGAAAAAAAGTAAAAGTTGTCAATTCTTTAATTGATTTTAATAGTTGGAGCATTGTTTTTTTGTAGCAAGCATCTAGCAGTCATTAATTGTACAGCATCTTAAGGACATTATGCATTTGGGTCAGGTTTTGGTGGCTGCTTGGTGTGAATTCAAACAAAAAAAGGAAGGCGTGTTTACTGCAAAAAAAGATACGATGTTGATTTTCTTGCTCAGTATTGTTTGATTAGTAAAAGGGCATCTCTAGGTTCTCCAGGCCATAGTTGTAGTAGAACTGTAGTAATATTGTCAACCTAAATGTTTAAATTAAAGAGATACCATTTTTAAAATGCATCAGCACTATTTTTAGTTTGTATTACGGTACGGCCGTATCCACAGATAGTGAAGAAGTGTGGATAGGGATCATGATGTTAATATAAATCTGATAAAGGCAGCACAGGAGTTATTCTCGGAATGAATTCACGTTAGCGGGGTTTTAAAGCGCTACCTAGATCAGAGCAATTATAGGTGAGATTTGGCCACTTTCCTCATAGGTCTATTCTCTGATCTGTCTTCCATTAGTCCCACATTCATTATTCAACACATGAAACGCTGGATTGATAAAAGAAGGACAAGTGCTATCACAGAATCATCCCAACACCCCCGCTCTCTCTCACCTCCTCACATTTCTTTAGTCGAGACATTTTTGCGATGTTTAAGTCTGCAATTTGATTGGACGTACCAGACAGCATCCATTTAGGTGGGTCCTAATATGGATAGGTCTATACTGTGTTTTCCATTATCTTTTTACTGTACATTAAAAATGAATGGGGTAAGAGTTTTACTAGAGCAATTAGGGCTGAGAGCACACTCAGAGATCAAACAGGGCTGCTGGCTTGATGGCCACTGTGGGATACAACCTGTCTCTTCCTGAGTCATGAATCTCATTGTCTCCCTCCCCCCAGCTTTACAGTTTCTTCCACTATCTTAGATGTTTGTCAACATAAAGGCTGTCCACTGTTGCGAAATGATTTGATTTACTTCCCCTTGCCTGTGCGGGGTTGTTGTGAGACACTAATTTTCTATCAGAGTTCGTGGTCCCTCGTCAGCTGAGGGTTCAATTTTGGGTTGGGAGTGGATTTCATGGCCTGCCTCTGACAACCAGCCATGACTCCTATTTCACTGTGAACACTGTGGGACTCTGGTTGCATTCAAGTGGTAATGGGTTACATAAAAAGGAAGTGAATCCACATGTGGGGACTCGCCCTGGTCTTGGCATGTTGATGCTGTTGAGTTAAAGAGCAGAGATTGCTTTGACTTGCAACCGAGGACCCCTAGTGGTCACAGTGTGGAAATGCACACAACTGTGTCTAATTATATGAATATGTACTCGAGAAGAAAAAAAAAATGCTGACACAAACCATTCTCTTCTCTGCTGTTGACGTGTCATTTTTGGAAGGCTATATCCTTAAGCCCTTCAAAAGCATGCAAATAACCAGTCACCTTTAAAGGAACCTCACCAAAACTGAACTATGCCAGAAGTGTAACCACAGCCATTTCCTTTTCTGCCGTCTTCTCCCCTCCTCTATCTCCTCAGGTTGCCAGGCTGTGGGGCATGCAGAAGAACCGTCCAGCCATGAACTATGACAAGCTCAGTCGCTCTCTGCGCTATTACTACGAGAAGGGAATCATGCAGAAGGTACAAAACATACCCCTTTTCGTATTGTAAGCTCAGAGAATCTGTCATTTAAAATTCGTCCTCATTTTGAGATATTATAGTCTTTAAACTTAACCAGTATAGAGTGCTGCAGGGATGACATATTTTTGTAGGCCAACCCGGATGACCTCAATGTCACCACCACTAACATTCCAACTTGTAATTAGATTTCGCACTTACCTCTTCACCAAAAGCCTTTGGGAAAGTTTGAGTTAGAATAGTTTGCAGGAGCGTGAGTATACGAGGCTTTAAAGGCGGACGAGGTTCGACGTGATAACGTTTAATGTCCCCGACAACCTCTGTAGTCTCATTTAGCCACTTGTTAGAAACCGCCTTTTTTAAGACACGTCAAAGCTTCAAAATTCACAAGTGGGGCATTTACTGACGTATTTTATATTTTAACCACAGACCTTATTTATGCCAACTCATTTCCGGGTTTTAGAACTCATACCTGTCCAATATTGTCTCCGAAACTGAATGTTTGCTAAAGTGTCTTTCCCATATGTGTCCATAGTAGGGTTACTACAACAGGTTCGCTTATATCAATCTATGGTACTCCTTTCTTATAACGCACCCTTTATCAAGGGTTTAGAAGTTGCTACTAAGGGCTTGTTAATCATTTACTAATGCTTTATAGATCAGTTATAAGTCATTAATAAGAACAAGTTTTGGGTTGCCAGGTTGTATATAATCCCTTTGTGCCATGCTAGAGGGAGAGCCAGGGTTTGTACAGCCTTTTAAGAGTAAAATTCAAGCACTTTCAAGGTACAGAAACCAAAAACTTCCAGACTCTCGAACCGTTTATCACATCTAGATTGTTACTATAAAAGCGAGGAGACAACAAAGAAATATGACGAGATTTTTGGTTTACACGAGTGATTGTGTAGATGAAACACCAGATCATGCTGAAAATCAAAGCATTTTTCAAGGAGTGTATCTGAATTCAGGCCTGAATGTGTTTTTTCCATACACATTCCTCTAACTCAAGCCATTTCCTCTCTGTCCAGGTGGCAGGGGAGCGCTATGTTTACAAGTTTGTGTGTGAGCCTGAGGCCCTCATCTCCCTGGCCTTCCCCGACAATCAGCGGCCCAGCCTGAAGGCCGAGTTCGAGCGCTACGTCAACGAGGAGGACACGGTGCCCCTGTCCCACCTGGATGAGGGAGTGCCCTACAACACAGAACAAGCCCCCCAAAACATGGGCCCCCAGCCCTACTCCAAAGGCTACATGTACTAAAGGCAGCCCCTCCCCTCCCTCTTTTCTCCCCACCTTCAGAAATCTTCCTGTTGTACCGACCCATCATCATACACACCCTGAAACCCCCTGCACCTCTTGCACATGCCCACCCCATCCACTTGTATATAAGGCTATGGTGTTTTTGTTTTAAATTAATCTCATTAGGGATTTTTTGTTTTTGTTTTTAAGAGCTGCATTCCTCTCACATCTGAGGCCTATTCAATCCATAAACATGGCTGTGGTTGAAGAGATTGCTTAATAAATACCCATAATAATACGCAAACTGAAGTCCAGACTATTCTTTCCTGTGTTTTTGTTATGAGTTGTATGTGGGTATTCTTTAACTTGTCCCCCCCTTTTATGAGTGAATAATTAAGTGATTCAACTTCTCAGGCTGTTATACGCTTATTTGCTTTCTTGCTGAGAGTTCGATGAGACTGTTGATACCCCTCCAGTCTGTACCGTAAATATGAAGTTACTGCCAACAGCTTAGCATAAAGACTGGAAACAGCTAGCCTGGCTCATTTTTACACTTTGGTTTTTGTACGGATTAAACAAATAAGATACATGTTAATTAATGAGCTTTAAAAGGGGGAAGTAGGCAGATTTTGTTACCTTTGGCCAAAGCCAGACTAGCTGTTTCCCCAATTCCAGTCTTTGTGCTAAGCTAAGCGGCAGCTTCATATTTACTGTACAGACAAAAAACAAAGAAGCATATTTCCCAAAATGTTGAACTACTCCTTTAATCGAAACAGCCTTGGACACGCATTGAATAAATATTTAGTAGACTGGATCATTAAGAGGCAGCAGCAACTAAAAGTGCATCCAGTGTTTACCTGCAATGATGGCTCAGTCAGTCTGCACTACACAGTATGTGTATCTGGTACAAGCGTAAGGCACAGGAGGTCTTCAGCGTCGCCTGAAGGCGCGGGAGATTCTCCAAGCGTTGGGCTCCTCGTAACGGTTGTAGAGAGGTTCCAGTTTCTGCTGCCTCTTCTGCTTGCTGAGGCGCGTGGGGTCGCCAACTCTGTAGAAAGCTGGTGCAAACTCCACCAGCCAGCGAGGGTCGATGGTGGTCACCTCCCGCATGTACTCCTTGGTGGTCAGCACCAACTCGTGGTACACAAGCCTGCAGGAAGTGTAATGAGGACAAAGTACAGTTAATAATGATTAGGGCTGATTTCATTCACAATAAATTACAAATAGAGCTCAAACGATTAGTCATTGAATCAATTATTCAGTTGACAGAAAATCTTATACGAAAATTTCTCAAGCGAAAATGACAAACATTGACCGTTTACAGCTTCTCAAATGTGAAGGTTTGAAGATTTTCTTTGTCCTACATGATCGTAAACTGAATATCTTTGGGGTTTGGACTGTTGGTCAGCACTCTGAAGACAATAATGGGCATTTTCCATCCTTTTTGTTATTAATAAAATAATCTGCATATCAATCTATAACGAAAATAATCATTAGTTGAAGCCCGTGTCACAGTTTCTTTTCAGGTTTATTGATTAATCATTTAAACAAAAAAAAAAAAAAAAGTCAGATAATAGTGAAATATGCTTATCACATTCCAAAACCCAAACATATTCAATTGACAATGATATAAAACAGAGAAATACAGGAAATGCTCACATTTTACAAGCTGTATCAGTGAACATTTGGCAATTTTACTTGAGTACTTTTCTTTGACTTGAGTTGATTACTTTTCTGTCGATCGACTTATAAACTAATCATTTCGCCAATAGTAATTATTACACAAGAAATCCATACAATTTATACACTCACTATACAGGAAGACACAACAACCGCTCTAAGGCCCAAATGATGTTTGTGGGATATGGATTAAAATCTTGTCGACAATGTCAGACGTGAACATTCCTCAAATCAGCCCTGCAGTGTACAGTCAGGACTTACCATTCTGGCTGGCGGTTGAAGAGAGTGCTGGAAGGGTGGAGGTACACCACCTGCTGGTCAATCAGGGTACGGTACCCATCATGGGGGTGCTTCCTGGCAGCGTTCCTGAAGAAACCGCTGCAAATAGCTTTCTGCACCCGCATCGTAGCTGTTCCACAAGATACCACGTCCAACTTGTGTCTAAGGAACATTTAGTGTTGTTTAATATTTGTATACTGCACTCAAAATGTGTATTCAAATTGTAGTTTTTTCACAATACGTCATGTCAAGACTATATTTGAAGGAGGTTAAATATTGTGCGACTGGTTTTCTCCAAGTCTGGCATGCATTTAAATACATCGCTGCATATTTTTATGTATTAATTACTATGATTATGTCTACAGTCATTTCTCCATTCCACACTATATGAGGTAAAATGTGGTCTATGAAAAAAATTGATCAGTGTTACTCAGTGGAATACAGTTCCATTTCCATTTTTCCATTCTCAACAAATACAACAAAACACTGAAATACACAGAGATAAATCAAACACATTCACTACCTGTCCATGATGCTCAGCATCTGCTTGCGTATGTCCTGAGCTCTCTTCAAGGAGCGGGCTTGGATGAAGTTCTCGAAACACCAGGGGTTGGAGAACTTGTTGTTCTTCCAGGAGTTGTACACAGCCAGCAAAGTGAGGTGGTCTCCCTCAAGCTGGAAGAACTTTGTCTTTTTCTGGTCAGCAAGGGCCTGTTTATCCTGAAAATGGAAGGATTCAATTTCGTTTGTGTGTCTTTGGATGAAGCATTGAGTCTGATACGTATTATTTCACAAAGGTTTTTAAGCTTTACCATGTTATTGCCTTTAAAAATGCTTTAATTATGTTTTCTCATCAAAGATTTGGAGAGAAAACAGTTTGATAGACTGATCATGAATCAAGTAATTTTCTGCGTATGTTGCAGAAGTAATTCTGATTAAAGACGAGTGAAGTCTAATCTGGTCGGTATGACTGTTGTTGTGTATTAGCCACATACCTTTGGTCTGTAAAATATGTTCTGAACAGACAACATGGAGACGATGGTGAGCATCTCTTCACTGCAGCCCAGATGGACGGACATGATCAGCATCTTACACAGCATGGGCTCCAGGGGGAACTCAGCCATCTGAACCACAGAGACAGTATGCGTAACGTACAGTATAGGGACCTCTTGAGGGTCAAAACAAAATGCAGACGTACTTCTGAAACAGAGAGCTTGGAACACAGTGGACAAACCTATTCTAGGTACTCAGTCATTAAAGCACTTATTTAAGACTGCACAGATTATACGAGTAAATACAGCTGTATCGTCAGTGTCATTTGAAGGTTACAATGCAACATAGTATATAGATGTTCCTATTCTCCTCACCCTTCTTCCCAGCCGTGTGAGTAAGCCCTCATCATCCAGCGCTCCCAGAGTGTAGAGCTGCTCCATGGCTGTGATCAGAGTCTCCATTGGAGGAGCGTCCATGAAGTCAAAAGACAGGAGGTCATTAATACCCATGGCCTGGGGAGGGAAGGGGGGAAAAAACAAAAAAAACAATTTGACAATAATAGTAATGCCTTAAAGAAAATAATAATAACTGGGCAACAAAGTCAGGTTAAAATTTATAATGACATGCATCATTCATCAAAAGGCAAGGCAAGCTTTATTTATATATCATAAAACCTCAGAGGGAATTCAAAGTGCTTTATATAGGCAAAGAAAAGCATTAGAACAACATTCAAGAAAGGAAATAAAAGTGCAGCAGAGAAAAGAGTCAAGCAAATGCACAGGAGAACAGCAGAGTTTTTAATTTCATTTTGAAAGCGGCTAAAGTTGGGGCGCATTTGAGACCATTAGGAAGTTGGTTCCATCTATGTGCAGCATAGTAGCTAAAAGCAGCTTCACCCTGTTTGGTTCTGACTCGAGGTTCTACCAGTTGCTTCCTAAAGATCTAAGTGCCCTGCTGGGTTTATATTCTTCAAGGAGATCAGAGATGTATTTTGGCCCAAGATTATTGAGCGCTTTATAAAGTAGCAGCAGCAGCAGCACTTTAAAATCTATTCTATAAGTAAAGATTTAAGAACAGTAGTGCTCAGTTCTCTGACAGAGTGAGTCTAAGGGACCATAGTCACTTGGCAAAAGAGCCAAGTAAATCTGAGTGTCGTCTGCATACCTGTGATAAGCAATGTTATTGTCATGTATGATTTGACCTAGAGGGAGCATGTAGAGGTTGAATGATAGTGGCCCAAGAATCAAACCCTGAGGGACTCCATAAATCTGAGTGGATCACCATGACTTGTGATCACCAATGGCAACAACATAGCCTCTGTCTTCCAGATATGATCTGAACCAACTGAGGACTGTAACCGATAATACCACCAGCCTTACTGATTCCAGAATTGTAAATACTAAGCCTGTCTTTAAAGATGTCGTAGTGAATCTGAAGGTTACTTTTTCTCCATTTGCGCTTAGCTTTCCTGCATTCTCTTTTCTGATTTGCTCCACGGTGCTTTCTGCTTGCCAGAGATGATCTTTACCTTTTCAGGTGCAAGAGCTTCAATCAGAGTTTTACAGTCAAAATGATCCAAGAGTGAATCAACGGAGTCTGACATTAAGCTCACTGACATAGACAGAGCTTCCATTAAAAAACAACTAGTATGCTCTCTGGTCTGATTCATGGAGGCGTTAGAAAAAGTCAGTACATTACCTTCAGAGACAGCACAGTGCTGGCCAAGTTGGTTCTTTGGATCTCAGGCACGTTGGTCGTTAGCATCTCGTCTCTGTAGGCTCTCTCTGTGTAGAGCCTGTAACACTTCCCTGGGCCTGTTCTGCCAGCTCGGCCTGCCCTCTGCTTGGCCTGGGCCTGAAAACAGATCAGGGAGTTTGTAAAGGATTATGTTGTACAGAGATGTCCATCTATCAAATCGTTACCAATGAAGCCTTTTCAGTTTTTCAGCATTGGATAAAAAGCACTGAGGTTACCAAGTAGAACAAATGTTTACTTCCAAATTATAAGGATAATGTATGACCTGTGATATGGGGGTCACCACAAGCTGGTCGATGCCCGTCTTGGAATTATACACAATCTGTTTAACAAAGCCGGGGTCCACAACGTAGTAGATTCCATCAATAGTCAGAGACGTCTCAGCAATGTTTGTGGCAATGATGACCTGGTGGTAATCAGAAACAAAAATGAGAGCATCAGAAATGAATGACTCTTTAAGGAGTATGATTTGTTCTGTGCTGAACTTTAGATGCAAATACAAATTTAAAGCCACCAAAAGGTAAATATGTTCAACGAAAGACACTGGCATGAGAATGAAAGGGCTTTTATCACATGAAATGTACTTTAATTCAGCAAAGAAAAGTATTATAAAAGTGTCATTTTGGAACTTGAATAAGATCAGGAGTAAAAGAACTGGTTTCACTCTCTAAAAAATGGACAACTACTCACAGCTTTAATCTTATAGAGTGCATTTTATTACCTTTCTGCTGCCAGGGGCCGCAGGGTCAAAGATCCTGGTCTGCATCTCACTGGGCAGGGCAGAATAAACTGGCAGAATAATCAGTTCAGGAACATTAGGCCCCAGTGACTTCATTCGCTCATACAGAATCTCACAAGCGGTGTCGATCTCTTCCTGTCCAGTCAGAAACACCAAAATGTCACCTGGACAAAGGACAGGGAGAAAAGGAATGCTTTTTTAACATAAAAAAAAAATCTAATTCCTTTTGTCCTATAGAGACACGCCTAGGTTTCCTGTTTCTCACACAGCCGCACCTGGGGGCTCGGTTAGATGGATCTGCATAACAGTGATGAGACTGGCATCCAGGTAGTCTGTCTCAGGTTCTTTAGTGTAGAGAACCTCCACTGGGAAAGTTCTTCCTGGGATGGTGAAGATGGGAGCTTCACAAAAATACTGGGAAAATTTGACAGCATCCAGTGTAGCAGAGGATACGATCAGCTTCATGTCTTTGCGTTTCTGTATAGTCTGAAAGAGACAGAGGAAGTTATTGTATGTGAAATTGCATTGTTGGTGTGGAATTACGTCATTTACTATTCTTTAAAAAATATTGTATGGTTTGTAGTACCTTCTTGAGAAGGCCAAAGAGCACATCGGTGTGGATTGTTCTCTCATGGGCCTCATCTAGCATAATGAGGGAATACTGACTCATGTCTGGGTCCAACAAACACTCCCTTTGCAGCATACCATGGGTCATGTACTTGATTACTGTCTCTGTACTGGTGCAGTCCTCAAAACGGATGGTGTAGCCTACCTGAAATTAAGGTAAAAAAAAACCAAAAACATAACAGGCAAACTAAACGACATCTTACAAAAACTGCAACTAATTTGAAATGGATAAATGCTACAGGAGAGAGGAAAGGCTCTCATTAAGAATTTCTTGCACAGATTAAGAAGATCACTCACCTCTTGGCCTAAACGACAACCATACTCCTCAGAGACTCTCTTGGCCACTGACATGGCAGCTACACGACGGGGCTGCGTACAGCCAATCTTCCCCCTGGTGGTGTAACCTGCTTCTGCCAGGTACTGAGTGATCTGCGTGGTCTTACCGGACCCAGTTTCTCCAACTACAATCAAGATCTGATTATCGTGGACAGCCTGTCAAGAGAAAGAATGAATTGGTTAGGCATTAAAGTGTGTTAATAAAGACTTAAGAAAGAAAAACATGGGTGCACTAATGGCTCAGTGGGTAGATGTGCATGTTGTAAGTTGTAATGTGGGTTCAGATCTTGTTCAGCACCTTTAAGACTTAAAAGTCAGTTCCCCTTCATCTTTGTGCCTAATAAACCAGTAATGCGCTCATACCTGAATGAGCTGTTCCTTAAGCTTGAAAATAGGCAGACTCTCTCTCTGCTGCAGGATGGAAAGTTCTGTCTTCTTGCCATACGACACCTGGTTCCCTCCAAAGGCATATCTTTTCCACTCTGGAAGATCAATAGGCATCGCGCCGATGCCTCTCATGTTGGCAGCGATCTGCCTTCCTTCATCTGTACAGGAGAGGAACAGTGATACAGAACCAATGTAAAGTTCTGGCAAGATCCACCCCATCCTCCTAGAATCTACTACTTTATTTAATCAAGATGAACTGCAATGATAATGAACTTCCCAACAAGCTCTTTTTGTATTAAACTATGAGTCAGAGGTAGTAACCAGGGCTGGAAGGAACGCCTCCGATATCCCCTCAGGCTACGGTAGTCACAGTGCATTATGACTCAATGTGCCAGAGAAAACTCATGGGGAAGCTAGATAATCATCTCCAGTCATGCCATGGTAACAATGTAACAGTGTAATAGGCCTGGCACAAGATAGATGGTTACATTTTATTTTCTGACACAACATAGATTGATTTTGTCTTTTAATTAATTTCCGGTTGGGAGTAATATTTGCGGCAACGGTTTGTTCCACTGATGCTTGAAAATTACACTGTCAGGGTTGCACACATTTAAAGCAACTATTTTACCTTAAATAACAGCTTCAAATGTACACTGCCTTGTAATAGGGAGAATGGCGCCTCTTTCATTCCCACTCCACGCCCTGAACGCCTGTTCTTGCACTATGTAACTTGGGTTGAACGGGTACGATCTCCTGCGAGAAGTGCGTACGCTTTACGGCACTACGTCACTAGCTAGTCACACTAGTCATCTAGCACAGTATTTTCAGTACGGATATCATGGCAGAGGCAAAGAGACCGAAGAGGACGGAGGAAGCTAAGAGAGTGACCGAGGCCGGACAAGAGTAAATCTCGGACTGGCTTTTAGTTGTTGGCGAGAGCTTCGCAAAATAAAAGGCTGCAGGACAGACGGCGTCCGGTCTTGTTGCTGTTGGACTAGTGAGTCATATTAGCTGGCTTGCTATGTCTTGTGTTGTTGCACTTGCTTGATGTTTGTCTGTGTTAGCAAAGTTGTTGACTCGCTAGTTTTTGATCATAAGCCAAGTCAGCCCACCAAATCCAAAATCTTCAGCTTGTCAACAGATGCACGTGTACATGTAACTGTAGGGGTGACAAGTCGCAAAAAAATAGCAATTCTTGCATAATGTTGCTTTAAGTCTGCAGCCTCATTTCTAAAGTGTTTGCTGGATGATTAAAAATGTGTAGTCCAGGTCCTTACAATCGGGCATGGGGTCTGTCCAGTGCTTGTTGAGACCGGTAGGGATGCAGTCCATCTCTGCTGCGCGAGCCGCCTGCTTCAGCTCTCTCCTCTCCTTAGCAAGTGCGCTCTGCATCATGGCTGCTTGGGAAAGGGAGCCATCTGGATTCTATTGGACAAAATGAAAACAAGAGTTTGGTAAGATGGCAGAGAAACAAATGGAACATTTTGTCAAACTGCATCTGTATTTACAGCGCACACATACAAATCCCAGTGTACTTCCAGGTATCTACTCTAATTAATTTCAAATAAATGAAGATTAAAAAGTACACAGTATCACTCATGCAAAGCACCCACAACCAGACCCAGCCAGCTGGTTCACACCTCCAGGCCCAGTCAAACCTACGCCACCTACCGGCAAGAAAAGTTACAGTTGGTTGGTGCTGCATATTAGAACTATAAATTTGGGGGTTGTTTATTGGTAGAATAGTTAGCTCTGGACAGGTTACTATTTTTAAAACTTAAAGAGTCATTTAACAATCGTTGATGGAAAGGGTGTTTTTGCTGACCTCCAGTGGTTTACCTTCTCACCATACTGTAGCCATGTACAGTATAAATGCAAGAGAGCACACTTCTGATCACACCCATCACTGGCTCCAAACTTTTAGCCAGAGAGGGCATTGCTCTCCGCCAGATTCAGCACAGATGTCTAATTTCTAATATGATGTTATAAAAAAAAGGAAGGAAAGAAAGAAGGGAAAAAAAAGGAGTGAAAGAGGAAAGGGAAGGTAAAGGAGGAAAAAACGAGGGGGGG
>LKNJ01001860.1:0-92927 GCA_002120245.1 Maccullochella peelii | reverse complement strand
CATATCATAACAAAGTTATCTCAGGGCACTTTTTCATATAGTGCAGGTCTAGACCGACTCTTTATATTTACAGAGACCAAACTTTGTGTACCAAACAACTATATGGCCGATTTGCACTAATATTAAAAAATAAATTTTCCAATGATTTGATAGCCATTCATTTTGTTTTCAATTCAATTCAGTTTTATTTATATAGCGCCATATCATAACAACGTTATCTCAGGGCACTTTGTCATAAAGAGCAGGTCTAGACCGACTCCTTATGTGTAAGGAGTCAGGCACCACAAAAGAAGAAGCTCTGTTTACATTTCTAAACTCTAATGATATAATTGTAATGGTAGGCTTTTATACTTGATGACTGCTAAATAATGATCCACAATATTATTGTCAATGTATTCACTCCTTTTGAATTTGAAGAATATCTGTCAATCCCATGCCTTGCAGCAATAGCGGCCTATTTAAAATAAATGCAGTTGTTCCTCACAAACCTCATCCCATAGGTTTGTGAGGAGCCCCATATTGTTAATTTTCCACAGTCAGGGAGGTGATACAGGGATAATTCACATGTATAGCATAATAGGATCCAGTGTCTGTGCTGACAAAAGTACAGAGTCAGCTGCTCGCACTGCAACAAGAGCTGTAACGATTAAACTATACATGAAAAAAATGATACTAAAAACCTGTTCACCACTGAAAAAACATCACTGGAAAGCAGTTTAAGGTTTCAGCTAATAAACAACATGTCAGCATAAGTGTTAAGTTCAACCATTTTCTTTCTTTTTTCTTTCTTTTTTTATTTTACAATATACATACACCAAGTAATGATGTTTGAACAACGTACTGAATATTTTTCAGTCAACTAGCAATCTTGAGTCAGCACATATGTTGTTTAAAATTGAAATACCTTTCAAATGTTTTTGTACTTTGTGTACCATGTGAGCACTATATAAAACTAAGATAATAAAGGTTTTAAAACTAGACTTTGATACAGGGCCCCTCGACAAGACAGAGACACAAAATTAGCTAATAATGCAGGACTTGCCTTTGTTGATATTTTACTTTAGTGGTGCTAAATTTCCTAACAAACTTGCAGTTAATCAAATTACCAAAACCAACTCACATGGGCTTTTGGAGCTATTGGTAATATATCCACATGTCTAAAAAATTGCCGCTTTACTGAACCAACAATGAGCACTAAAACCTGACATGACAAATATTAAAGATTATAGTACTGTAGGATGTAAATATGCCTCATTTTGCCATATTCCACTATCATCTGCAGTCATGAGCGTGCCCCAGTGTCTGTAGAGAATGTAAGCAGCTAAATCTATTTGTAAAGTTATTTGACAGGTCTTGCATTATCATGTCTTATTAATGTAAAAGACTGGAAACACTGTGTCCAGATTTGCAGACTGCAGATTCTGCCCACACAGGACTGATGGCAACATGAGGAAAGTAACCCACTGCCCCATATGTAGCTCTCCCTCACCCACACAGATGACAGAAGGAAGGAATGAACAATGACCCAGTTCCTCCACTCACATGGAACAGTAATAGTCAGTCAGCTAAGTGATAATTGCAGCAACAGCAGTGGAAACATCAACCTATGCTTCAAACTGAGGAGCAATTTCGGCCCAGTTAATTTGGAAATCAAGGCCAGCTGCTCTCAGATTAAGAAAATTCAGATCAGTACATGATCAGATTTTTTAAAATTTAGACTCAGACAATGAGAAATAGTTACAGACTGGATGGTTAATTTCCAGGATGGAGAAGTCGTTGCTGTGAGTTCAGATCATTCAGTCTGTTCAGCATGCAAAGACTCTGTGAAGTGAAGAAGTTATTTTATCAGCCAGAGATTTAAGATGCATTTATTCCTAAAAGTCAGCTTTTTGGGTAGTCTTATTATAGCGCACATTGTGGTATTTTTATATCTGTTGTGGTGGCACTGCATAAGCTATCCTAAAGTTTTCATTATTATTGTGATTTTTGTAGGTGTGACGAATAAGTAAAAAGGGAATAAGGGGCACTCCTATCTCCACAACATGACAATGACATAAAACACAACATGCATGTAATTGTCACAGTCCATAAACAAAGAGCGTGTTGTAATCTGTCCACTGAGGCAGACTCATCATTAGACACTAAGTGCCCTGGGGTCTTGAGGGAGGTAAACAGCAGCGTCAAGCATTAGCAGGTCAGAGCTGAAAGTGCTGGATCCCTATGCATTATTAATAGTGTCTGTGCTAATTGAAAGTCATAACTCCGCAAATGAAACGTCTGGGGCAGACATCACGCCCTGCCGCCCTGCAGCCAGTGGATCCCCCTAGATGGAGACGCTGCTAATTTTAGATTTTCTCTTTGCTCATGAATGCAGTTGGGTTTTGTAAGGTTTTTGTAAGGTACATTGTGTGACAACAAGGCCAACAATGGCAGGATTGCTATTGTGTAGCTGCAGTAAACATGAGCTCTGTTACATAGACAGCCAGCTTTGACTTCAATGTATGCTTAATCTGCAGACCTATTATTTTGTGTCTTTTAATATTTTCAACATTCATATTTTCATTTGATATTGTCTTCTAATGGTTTGTTGGTAATATGATGTTAACAAGTCACCTGGACTCCTGCAGCTTTGCTCTCTTTACATCAAGGTTATCAGATTGTGAAAACTCCTTTTGACTGGGTAGACTGTTTGAGGACTTATTTCTGAGATGATCTGGACCAACATCTAATTATTAACCTCTTATTAATGCTTACAACTGCAGACTTGATGACTAAAAGACCTTTGTGTCTGTAATATCTATCCAATAATGTTACTAAGTCAGTTTAAATAGTGGATACTTTAACTTTACTTTAAGTAAATTTGGATGATAATACATCTGTACTTTTATTTACCAGTAACACCATTTTTTAATGCAGGTGTTTTACTTGTATTAGTGTATTTAGCTACACTGACTGGTATTGCTACATTACTTGAGTACAATATCTGAATACTTCTTCCAATGCTGAACACTGGCAAACAACAATCACAGATTGATTCATTTCATATTGTTGTGGCTTCTGTAGTTTTGGACATGGTTGTGAGTTTTGCTTGATCTCGGTTTTCTTTACTCAGCATTCTGCGTGTGGATGTGATTATTTCTTACAGTGCAGTATTCAGATACACTCCGGGAGAGGCGAGGAAACCTCACTGCGCCTGCGCAGCGTAGTCATCTGACGGGTGAGCGCTGTGGACTGTTTCGCGTTCGCCGCTACATCGAGGGCCACCGCTGTAACACAGAGCGGGACTCAGACAGCCTCCATGGGAGACCGTCTCCTGCAAGAATAAAACACTTCAACAGACGAGGAGGAACCAAGAAGACTATCCGGAGGTGTGGGGGTTTGCATGCGGTGAAAATTTCTCCTGAAATGTAGCCAGCAGCAGCGTGAGTGTGGGTTGTTGTAATCGCTCGGTCGCTGCATGGCTCTTCCCCGGGATGCCATGAAAATCAGAACAGCCGACTGAGAGACCGCTGCTCCTCGCTATCACAGACACGGCGGTGGCGGCAGCGGCGGTGGAGGAGGAGAACGATGGATACTGGTGGAAAGATCCACGTTAGGTAGCGGTTACGAAGATCCAAGGAGAGCTGAACGTCTCTGTTGCACGGTTAAGTCGCCGCCGGAGCTGCCTAAAGGATGGATTTCAGCCTGCTCCGGAATATCATCAGCAGATACGTAAGGTCGCCCCATCTGTCAACACTGTCACAACTGTAGACCTGCAAGTGCAACAACATATAATGCATTTATATTTCATTTGTACCTATGTTTTTACATCTACCATACAGTAGGCTGTGTGTGGGAAATGAAAACATTCAGCGTGGACGCTCAGGGTGATAAACACTTTGCTCATCTGCAATGATAAACATTTCACTCAAGCTGCGTTGGCAGGCCATTGGCTGTGGGGCTTTACAATGTTGTTTTTTTGTGGATCTGAATGGGGAATGTGCCAGTGTGGCTACAGATGCAGTGATGGCCGGTGAATGTGTAGAATAGAAATGAACTTGGCTGACCCAGTTATGTTGCTTTAGTGAGTTACAACGTGCATGCACACTAAACTATCTTATGGCTTCCAGTTGCCCTGGTCTGCAGAGGAAATAAATCCCAATCACAGACTTGAGAGGCCTATGGGCACTCACTCTGCAGCACCGGTTTGTGAATTTATTAACACTGACTCATACTCACTTCCAGCCAGGTGGAGTGATAAGTTGTACAGGTTAAACTAGAGGGGCTTGAAAGAAGTTGTCACTCTCAGTAGAACAATACTTTAAGAGAGAGTCCTCATAATTAGCTGTAATCAATGATGTGTCTGTTAGCAGGAAATGTCCACATAATAACAAAGTAGATGATGGTGAGCTGTAACCATATTACTGGTTGGTCTGGTCTCAACAGGCCGGTGCCATCAGCAATCTCTGCTTATCAGCCAGAACAGGAAGCATCTGGCTGGTGGGTAGCTGAATTAGAGAAAAAAATAGTCTAATAGGAAGTAACTCTGACAGGTCCGGTGATGTTCTTTAGACTGGGCACCTCTGGAGTATCGTCACATCTGCTATATACAGTCTTTGACCCTTTCACCTGACCTTAAAACTGGCTCAGGTGCTGTGAAGATAACTATCAGTATGAGCGTGTGTGTGTTCACGCTTTTGTGTGCTTATTTATGTATGTTTGTGCTTCATCAGGCTTGTACCAGTAAGTGAGGAGTGTGTGTGTGTGTGTGTGTGTGTGTGTGTGTGTGTGTGTGTGTGTGTGTGTATTTGCGTGTGCAGCAGGCTGGTGACAGTGTGTAGGGAGCTTGACGGATGCTCCAGCAGGGCTAATATCAGGGGAAATCAGATCCATGAGTGAGGCGGAGAGGAGGAGGGATGGGGGTCAATGAACACACCCCTCATCTCTCACCCTTTCCCCTTTGCATCCTCACTCTGCAACATGATGAAGTAGACAAGGAATTAATCATTAATTCAATTATCCAGATCTTGATTTCGAATTGGAGGGATGGTTGATGTATATCTGGTCCTCTATTACTTGTATATCGCCCTCTGTTAACCCTGCCATATTCTGAACAGCTGCTCCCTTAATGAGGCTACATAGAAGAACAAACATTACATCATGCAAGATGATTAAGATGCGATAAGCAAGTCGCCCAAGCCTTTTCTCTGGACAGGGAGAGCAGTAAACTCTCACCAAGGTCACTGCCCAAATGTCGCCAGCCTCGCATACTTTAATAATTTTGCTATTAAAAAAATGCTGATTTAGTAAAGCTTCTCCAGCCATGACAGGATGTACTTCTGATTTAGTACAATTTACTCCACTGGGCAACTTTACGAGCCTTTCACTTTATATCTTCCCTTATTGTCACCCTGCTATTGACTTGTGACTTGTCCTTTATGTATTTCTGTGTGCAGGAAATTACTGTTTTTCAGTTACACATGGCAGGCCAACTTTGCTTTGCTTGTTTTTGGTTTGGTTCATTCACAACATATATTTTTTAAAATACAACATATTAGACTTTGTTGGGGATAAAATCATTAAGTCCTGGACTTATTTGTATTGTTGTCTGTGGTGTTTACACAGTCCAACCACCATTATGAAGACGGAGACAGGCATTCAGTGTTTAACATAGGAAAAAAAGGAACTAAAAACATACAAAATTGAATCATATGCACTATCGATACATTTTTTTTTAAGTATTGTAGACATCCAAAAAAGAACAGTTGTATAGTTTAAAATGCTTTGCTAGGACCTCTGTTCAAACAAGAATTTTGTTTATTAGTTGAGATAATTCCACGATTTGGGTGATTCCTGAACCTTCATCTTGACCGTTGGTGCATCAGCAGTCAATGTGAAGTGAGTGTAAACTGTGTTGCCTGATACACTTTATTAGTAACTGTATACAGTTATTAAGATCTATCCAGTACAACACTTTATACTGAGAGGGAAATGTAATTTTCTGAAGGCAGTGCATTCTGTCCTGCTTATAAGCCTGTTTTCTGACTCGAGAAAAAATGCTGGTGAATTGAGCCTGTACAGTAAATAGTTTTTGTAAAGAAAAATATGGTGTCATGTTGTTTTGCAGTGCGTGAAGTTTAAATGGGACATTTTGTTGCGTAATAACCTAAATCTGTTTAACTTTTTTCACTCTGCTGGCATAAAAGAATGGCTAAGCCTGCATGCAATAAGACATACAGTATAATAGGAGCGTGTGTCTGTGTGCACTCTTGTTTTGGTATCTCAGCAGACCCTTGGCCAGGACATGACAGGAAGAGATTGTATTTATAATGAGATTTATCTGTAAAATGACCTCCTGTGGCTTGAGCAGATCCTGTGTGTGTGTGTGTGTGTGTGGGTCAGTGCATGTGTGTCCGCTGTCTCCATTCCCTTCTCTTCGGTGCCTTTTTGTCGACTGGTAATAATAATAGCGATGGCGCATAGCGTGAGAAATGCATGAGGTCATGATCTGGATAAGAAGGATGTGTGAGTTGGGGTCATATTGAAGATACGTGATACGTTATAGGGGCTTGAATAGGTTCTCTTATTTGTAAAGCACCTTTTTACTTTTCACTTTCACAAAACAGCCTCTTGTGATAACATAATTTTGATTTATATCAGCCCACTGCTTTCTCCTGTCCTCAGCTTGATTTACCCTTGCCCCCCTCTATCCTCACCCTCCTTTACATCTTATCTATGAATGTATGACTGTTATTCTTGTGGAGACCTCTCACAATCTCAGCAGATAAAAGAGAAAGGCCTCCCTTTGATCAAAAGGGTGCCAGCAGGTCCTGGAGTTCTGAAGGGCTTAAGAAAGGTCTCTAGCAACTTTACAGCTCTCTGAGTCCTCTGGCTGGTGTTGAAAGGCAGAACACAACCTGCTAGATTACTGTTTGCCACATTAGCTCTCACTGCTACAAACAGTTAAGGGCAGTCTATTCCTGTCCGCTGACCCCCTCAGAGATGGGGCCCTGGCGGAGAGACAGAGGCTCTAGGTGACAAAAACACACAGGATGTGTGTTTGGGCAAAGCTTTGCCCGCTGGCCTGTGTGTATATCAGAGAAAACAGCCATTCATTGGCTTGCTGGCTCATAAGAATTTTATCTCCTACAGCGTGCCCTGGAGACAGAGGTTTCATAATAAGACACAGTTTCAAGCCTGTATTAGGATGTCGTCGATGCTAAATGCAGACAAAATGAGAAAGAGGTTTTTTTTTGTAGTTTTCAGATTACGGTGGCGGGAGAAAAGGAGAGAAGAGAGGGAGGGAAGAGGAGAAGTAGCACAGCTGGATTAAAGACTTACGTAACAGTTGGATCACAGCAAGTCAAGTGGGAGAGGAAGCTGGGGCAACAACAGAATACAAATTTAAAGTAATCTTCTCATGAGTATCCTTTGATATTGTTGCAGGTATATAGCTATTTGCGTCATCAGTGTCAGTGGCTGAGACAGTGTGTGCAGGCTGAAGGTCACTTTTTTTATTTCAAATTTTCTAACCAAAATACTGGTACATCTGTGTTTTCTGTCTGCACCTATGTAGCAGTTTCCCCAAAATATTATTGTCTAAAAAATTATTATAACAGCGATTGGCACTTCCTTTCCCTTTGAGCTGCGTTCCCTCTCCTTATTTTCCTTATTGCATTAATTTCTTCCTCACTGCTCAGCTGCTTTTGACGTTTACTCTTTCATTCTGATTTGTTCCAAAAAAAAGGATTGTTCACAGAAAAAAAAACTGTCTAAGAAGTCCTAGTTAAACCAAATAAAAGCACGGAGTAGATCTCGAGGACATTGTCTGGAACAGTAATACTAACACATTTTTTTAAAGCCTTATAATCTCTTTTCAAATCCAGTTTCACATCTTTAAATTAATGATAAAACCCTACATGTTTGATCTTCAATCTAATCTATACATAATGAAGCCTCTCTGTGGTCCTGTTTCTTTGCATTATGAACTTGCTGACATAGCGTAGCGGTCTGTTGCTGCACGCTAGTTGCTATGGTGATTAATGGCAAATGAGTAGCAGTGGAGTGTATGTTGAACAGGTAGCCTCCTTCTTTTTCAGCTGATCAAGGTTTCCAGGCTCCTTTTATCTTTGCTCAATGCTACAACAAACTTCACAGCTTCTGTTAATAAGAATGTTAAAATAATTGAATATTCTTCTTACCCTAAATTTTCCCAGGAAACATTTCCTTAGCAGCTGTGCTACTTTCTCTCTTTTGAATGTAGTAAAGAAACGCTGTCCGTTAGATCAGTAAAACTTGGCTCATGTGTGTAAAACCCTTCTTAAGTACTAGCTAGTTGCACACTAGCGATTTATTCAGTTGAATCACACTAATCCAACGTAAGAAATGTCTCAGCTAGTAAAGACTTTAGTAACATAACTGCCAAAAAGTTTTCTGTCATCATGTCGTCAAGTTTTAAGGGGGGCTAGTGATTTGTATTAAATTTAACTGCCAGTTCTTTGTAAATTTAGGTATTACTTTGTTTTATCTGTATAAACATAGTCTACATAGAGAATTATGTGTTTCAGAGTTGGTAATATTTTTGCATGTTTGGAATAAGTGGGAAATACCAGATTATGCTAACCTGACCAATGCTATTAAGCTAGTCATTTAGCCCGACGTTATTAGCATAATGTAATAATAAATGTAATATAAAATCTTTCATGTTAACATCATTATTAAATATAATTTGTGTCAGGTTAAATATGTCCACTATATTTCAGATTACATATTTTACCCGCTAATCTAAACCGGTTATATATTAGTAAGCTAACGTTAGCTTTGTCAATTAGTCCAGTGAGCAACGTAACAGTTACACCTGGCAGTTAGTGAGTGTAATAATAAATACCAATTTTTACGTAAGAACTAGTTTGTGTGATGCAACTCATTTTAATTTAGTGGTGTGTAAATGTCCTCTTAGTAAACACTTATATCTAGGCTGAGTTTTAACTTACAAAGAGCTGGTACAACCAGCTCCAGGTCTCTAACTTTTTCAGAAACTTTCATGCATCCACTTTTTGAAATACTCTCAAGGAAAAAATATTTTTTACAATTATTTTTAATAACAATTTTTTTTTTATAACTATTATTTCTCTTTAATATTGACGGTTTAATTGATATTCTATAAGCTAAAATCTACCACATCCTGCATATGGGAGTTGTGTAATCATGTTTTGTATGTTTCTACATCTTCTGTCCAGTTAACATGAGCAGTTCATTAAGGAAGAGCTCAGTCAGAGGATTTTGATCTGTGAGTTAATGAGGGATACCTGCTCAACATCCTATGTGCTTCTGCAGCGCAGCGTGGAGGGACAATGGAGGAGGGATGAGACACGACCATTTCATCAGGCCAGTTAATGGTGTATACCTTTTTATTACACCTCTGTGGTAGAAAGGAGCTACATCATGGGGGCAGCACGGATAGATCATGGCACTACCCAGGTCAGGGGTTGCTTTTCCACAATGAAAAAATATACATCCATTGTCCTGTAAAGTGTCAGTAGAAAAGGCTAGAACTAGAGAGGCTGTCTTGTTTTTTTTAAAGCAGCATTTTAAACCTAAACTTAAAAATAGTAGACCTGTTTCTGTTTAAACAGTTCAAAACCATCAGTTAGAAAACTGACTGAAAACATGAAAGGAGAAGTTGCAGTGGTGGGATGTTTGCTGTTATCAAATCCATCTTGTCATTGTTGATGATTGATGGTGATGTAAAACCAGCCTCTCTGCTAGGAGGCTGTATCAGTGTTGTTAATAAAGACAAAGCCTCCATGTCCTGCAGCCAACCAGCCAGCCACTTTGTCTGACGGAGCAGCAGACTGAAGAGGGAACAGTGGGCCGGGGGTTGATACGGATCAGTGAGGATTAATGATCAGATAACTACAAACCACAATGCAATCTCTCTGTGTCTTTCTCCATCCCTCTCCCACAGTCACACTGTCAGAGTGTGACACACTCTGCCAGGAGATGGAGGGAACAAAAGGAGAAAACAGTGCGGATAGAAAATATGAGGGGACGAATGATGGAATCAGGGAATTGTGGATTTAAGAGGACAATATTTGAATAGAAGTACAAGTGGAACGTAGTGGACGTGCTGTATAGACAGGGCTGGGTGATATGGTTGAAATCATAATCATGATATTAATAAGGACCAGTTCTGAATGATTAATGGGTATATCAATTTTTTATAATGTCATTTCAGTCATTTATCAGACAAAAAATGCCATTCTGTTCCAGTACCTTGTATGTTAGGAGTTGCTGCTTTTCTCTGTTTTATCATTGTAAATAGTAAATCTTTGGTTTTGGACTGTTGGATGGAGGAAACAAGACTTTTTTAGGAAGTTGTGATGGGCATTTGTGGACATTTTATAGACTAATGAATCAATTAATTGAAAAAAAAAAAAAAGACAGATTAACCGATGATGAAAATAATGAATAAAGTTAGTTGCAGCCCTAATAAGGACATTCTCTGATATCTACATAAATCACGATATAATGAATGTAAAATAATCAAAATGACATTCAAAACTATGATCTGTGTTCCACTGTGATTGTGGTGGAAATTTGAAATAAAGTCTCAGAAACACTTGTCTTTAAATGGCTTATTAATTTAGCTTTTGCAAAAGGACACGCAGAGCAAGGGTCCGTCAGTGACTGAGCGAAGAGTAACAGTACAGCAAAGTTTTTATAGGGGTAAGAGTGAACACCTGTTTCAGCCAGTTTGATATGAAAGGGTACACAGAGCCTGATTCAGCATCGTCGACGGTCATTCATCACCAACTAAGACAGGAGATGATATAGATGAAAAAGACTGCACGCAGGTGGCCGGGGGAGGCTGCATATACAGCCAAAAACAGTGGAATAGCCTAAGTGAGGGCTGTAAATCTGCCTAATGGTATAAGTTTCCATTTCATCACACCTGCAAGAAACCCCTTAACTCCTCTGTTTCCATTACATGATACATTACGTGTGACTAAACTCTTCACATGTGTCAAACAAAAACTTCAATGACCTTCAGTTTAGTTTTTGATAACACATTGCTCTGAATTATTAATTTGAATGTGATAACAGACAATGGTGGAACACAGTATGATTATATCCATATGATATGACCCAGCTTAAAGTCGATTTTATTTTTATTCAACCTTTAAATAACCAGGAGTAAAAGACTCATTGAGATTAAAAATCTCTTTTTCAAGAGGGTCCTGGCCAAGACAGGCAGCAGCACAAATAAACGATAAACGGTAGCATTCAATTATGTTAACTGCATGTACAGATATGGTTTTCCTTGTGTGTGGGTATTTTAGGTTTATTATGAACATACAGTATAATGCCCTTTTCTGAATTCAGTTTCCTTAATCGTAAATATGATGTTTGATTTGTAATTGAAACACTTTTTGGGACATCCAGATGCCATTTGTTGTTGCAGCTACTCTCAGTTTAATTATATAGGATTCAGTCTGACACATTTTTCATTAAAAATTGTAAGAGATTGTGTCTTGGTAAGATATTCTAGAGTATTAATAGGAACATTTTAACTAGCTAACATGATGTTAGCCAGGATTATTTAAGCCATGTTTGAGGAACAGTTTATTCTTAACACATTTTCCTTTCTCCTTGTTGTTTTTTTGCTGTTTCATTCTATCGTCGTCATTTCATTCTTTTGTCCCCCTCAATCTCCTGCTCCTGCTGCTTGCTCCCCCTTCAATCTGCTACTCTTTTTGCGCCTCACTTTCCATCTCTCTCTCTTTCCATTTCACTGTATCTCTCTGGGTCATGTTGCCCCCCTAATGTTTTGGAGGGGTCTCAAGTCAGCTGACACTGTTGGCGCCATGTCTATTTTTATCCCACTGCCAAGTGCCTGTTGATCACTGTGGACATGTTTAGATCTGTGACTCTGCGCTTATCGCTATTACAATTCGCTATTGTGACACAGATTTTGTTATTGCAGATTTCACTAGGAAAAGTTACATTAGCCTTCATTTGATCTTGTGTCCAAACTTAATGAGGTGATGACGATGTAAGTTTATAGTACTATTCCAGTTTAAACTACAAGGTTACTGAGGAGACAAGTTGACTCTGAACATTAAAAGATTTGGTCATTGGCAACGATGAGCTACATCTCTGCCAAAATGTTGAGGACATTTTAAGCAGTGAAGCGCTGCTTCCACTGAAGTGCTTGTTCCAGAACTTTTCTGCTAATGGTCAACACTTCTGCTTTGAGCTGTGTCAGGCAGGCAGCTTTGCCAAAAGCTACGCTCACACTGCCCACTCAGGCCAAAGCATTAGGAGCCATGTAGGATGCCAGATGGAAACAAACAGCTGAATGCTGTGGTCTCGTGACTCTTGTTTTCTCTTGGAGAGCTCTCACAATAGTGTTTAATAAAGGACACCTTGGAAAAATATGTGCTGCGCTAAACTCCCAGAATGCACTCTGTTAGTCCCCAGGGAGCTACTTAGATGTAATATAGATGAGAGATGAACTGAGATGGAGGCTTGCAGTCACACGATCCAATGTGATTTCATTATTATGTATCAAGGCATTGGACTGTCACAGTAAAACCAACAGAATAAGAAGAAAGAGATGGTGCAGACTGCAGAGAGGTCCTGCAGGAAGAAGTGAAAAGATGAATGACAAATCCATACTTGTGTGACTCAGAGCTGATCCCACCTACACACATCAACAAACAGACACTCATCCTTCAGTCTGTCCTGTCTTGTCTGTGAGGTTGTTTGCTAAAGGAAGAGACTGAATTTGTGTATCAGTCTTGTGTAACATTCTGTTTATGTTTAATCCAGGACGGTTAGGAAAGTTTTTTTTTTTTTTAATTCACTTATAATTCATTAGGTGTTTAGGGCTGCAACTTTCATTATTAAATTAAGCGTAGTCTTTTATCGTCACAAAAAATGACAAATATCCATCTCAATTTCCAGATGTGACGTCTTCAGACTGCTTATTTTGTTTGACCAACAGTCCCAAACCCAAAGATATTCAATATACAATGATTTAAAACAGCAAAGAAAAGCAGCAAATCATCATATGTCAGAAACTGAAACTAGTGAATCTTTGGCGTTTTTGGTTGATAAATTACTTAAACGATTCAGCGTTTACCAAACTACTTGATTAACTAATCAATTAACTGACTAATTATTTCCGCATTAGTGTTGTTAGTGCTGAGAACTAACTGTAAACTAACGGTTAGTAAACACGTTACCGAGGCTAAACAGTGTGATTTAACCCCATTTTTTCTCTCTACATGTATTGCTATTTATATCTATATATCTCTCTTTCTGCCAGTGTGTGGGAGAGGAGATCTGGGTGGACAGTCGGACGGTGTACATCGGGCATAAAGAACCCCCTCCGGGAGCTGAGGCCTACATCCCTCAGCGTTACCCCGACAACCGCATCGTCTCCTCCAAGGTGAGAGAGCCACAGTCCATGAGTCAGTGCCACAACATTGTTTATCATCGTGCTATTTCACTTTTCTTGTGTTCGTCAAGCTGTGTGTCGCCATTTCTCTTGCCAGAAGGACTGGATGACGAGGTGCCATTGTTTCCCCCTTCTATTTTTTATGTGATAGTAATTGCGCTGTCACTCTGTCCCACAGTATACCTTCTGGAACTTCATACCCAAGAATTTGTTTGAGCAGTTCAGAAGAATCGCTAACTTCTACTTCTTGGTCATATTTCTGGTCCAGGTGAGATTTTCTCGAAAACTATAAACAGTATTTCCACCTTTGTCTTTGTTTAATCTGAAAATACAACACTCTAAGGAAATACTCTCCCAGCTGTCCATTTATTAAAACAAAAACAAAACAAAAAAAGTCTCACAAGCAGCTACTGGTAACAAACTAACAAACATTGCATCTCTGGGTCCATTTTGTGCTTTATTTTTTAAATTGCTAAACTGGCCCAGTTTTAATTAAAGTGCATGGCTTTTCATCAAGATATTTTCAGGGAAGCTGGAGAAGTTTGGCAACACTGCCCCATTTTTCATACATAGGTAACTAAATAATGTAGATTAGATTGCTGATGATTTTCCAAGAACCTGGATTATTTTTGGTATTTTGAAGCAGGTTTAAAATGTACTTTTGTCAAAGTAACAAGTCCTTCGGCACAAATCTGCAAACATGTAGGATTGTTCAAAGTAAGACTAAGTCTGTCCAGAAAGAAAATGGTAAAAATAGCAAATCATTTGGTGTTTACTTGACTTTACTTGGAACATCAATGTCTCTACCAAAATTCATGGCAGTTCATCCAATAGTTAACCATTTTTGCATTTTCAGAGATTTTTTGATCCTCATTGCCTTAAATTGCGTCATGGATGGCAAAAAGGTGCTGTAAGCCCCTGCCAGTCATGTGAGTGCTGATGACAGTTTAGACCCTGCCCTCATTGTTCCCTGATTTCAAAATAAGACCAATTATCCAAGATTAATAGTTAAATCCCACACCTGTGTTTGAGGTTATGTTGATGAGGATTACCAACATAATTTGAATTTGCTAGCATCATATTATCCTGAAAAAATGAGTTTCTTACTGCTCAGTGTCTGTCTGTTGAAATCAGAATCAAAGAGAACCAGCTTTTTCCTTAAGCCACTGTACTGCACAAGGACAAACTCATCATAGAAAGAGGAGGAGGCTACAACACTTTCTTCACCAGCAGCTACCTAAATAGACCAGAATGCAACATACCCACAGCTTGGGTCTTTGTGTGTTGTATGTTTTATCAGTAGCATGTGAAATACTACACCCTTTTAATGGGACAAACTGGGTATGGCACACAGCAGCAATGTTTGTACTCCTCTTTCTTTTTGTCGGCTGAAAAGGCAAACATTTAAAAACATCAGTTAACTATCCCAGAATGGATCCGTCCTGTTAGTGCAGATGGAGGAAATCAAACAACATTTGATTACTTGGATTCTTTAACTTTGCTAGATTGGTGCTTGACCCCTTATTACAAATGTTTTTCCCTGCTGCACTTCCTTACTCAGCGTTGCATTACTTGGCATCCTCTTCCCTCTCCTTTCTGTTGTCCCCCCCTTCATCCTCCCCCCTGCATCTTTCTCCCACTGTTCCTCTCCCTCGCAGCTTATCATCGACACCCCCACCAGCCCAGTCACCAGCGGCCTGCCCCTCTTCTTTGTTATCACTGTCACCGCCATAAAACAGGTAGGACACACACAAACATGCTCACATTTCCGGGAAATATTGCCCGCAACGATCTCCCCTCACACATGAACTCCCAACCGCAAATACACACACACACACACACACACACACACACACACACACACACACACACANTCTCTCTCTCTCTCTCTCTCTCTCTCTCTCTCTCTCTCTCTCTCTCTACCAATCGACTGCTCTGTTATCTGTATATACACATTCCACTCTCAGCAAAGGACATGCCATTGAATATGTCTGGTGATGTGAGAAATATGATAATGAATGGTCTCCTCTGTTAATCACTCTAGCTGAGGATCCCATGCCCCTGGGAGACGCATCCTCTCTACTATGTCCCGGTACTGAGGGACGGGGCACTATCAGTGATAGATGGAGCTGTTCTTGCTAAGGAAGCCTGAGCTTTACTGGGACATAAATCTAAAACATGACATGTATGTTGGCTAGAAATCCAGAAAACAGGTCACTAAGCTCAGGGAGCACAATGCTAATTAATTACAGTGTATGACTTTCACCCCGCCCCCCATACTATACTCTGGCCCTGATTCTCTCTGCACAATAATCTATATTCTCCGTTCCCCCTGTGCCAACAACCACATTGGCTTTCTCTTCCTTTCCCCTTACAATCTTGTTCTCTACCCCCCTCTCTTGCTGCTTCTCTCTCAGGGCTATGAGGACTGGCTTAGACACAAGGCTGACTGCTCTATAAACGAGTGTCCGGTGGACGTGGTGCAGCAGGGGAAGGTGGTGAGGACACAGAGTCACAAGCTACGGGTAAGAATGGCCTCATTAGAACAGTATAGCACCTGAGGCGACAAAGCAACGCTACAGCACTGCTGCATAGCTCACTTTTTCTATAACTGTCTCTCACACTCCCCCCTTTCTCTTTCTCTCTGCAGTCCTCTCTAACTTTGTTTCCTTTCTCTCTTGCTTTCTCGTCTTTCCCACCAATTAATTGCCCCGAAACTGTAGTAGAGGAACAATTACAGTGTTCCCTGGTGCACTATGCAAGAGTCTCTTGGAAAATGAACAGGACTGATGTATTTCATAAATTAGGATATTCCTTTCATCATCCACTGCTGTTCTCTTATGTCATTGTGATGCAACAGCAGATGACTGTTTGGTAGTTTGGCTCAGTCTAATTCTTGAAAATGCCATATAATCTATTAGACTTATATCAGAAAAAAAATGTGTCACAAATATATAATTTGATTTTTTTAAGGCTAAATAATCTCCCAAAACAGCTGGGCACTGTAGTTTTTAGAAAACATGACTCAAACAGTAGAGAATAGTGCATTTGTTGTGGACTATTTTTAGCGTTTTTTTTTTAGCAGGGCAGTGCATGTGGGGTCGACTCATAATAAACTAGTTCCCATGTTCATTGTAATGTCACCTAGTGCAGCTGTGTGGCTCATTTATGTTTTGAATAGTTTTTGGACCTCAATGGATCTCTATGGCACAGAAGAATAATCTATATCAGGCACACAGACAATACTTGTTAGTTGGCTCAATTCATTGTTGGTTTTGGTCTTTTTATGGGGTTTGTTGAAAATTTGATGTTCTTCGTTTCAGCTGTTTTCTGAAACAATCATGTAAAAATGTAATAACACAAAATGTAACATGGTAAGTGTACTCTCAAGGCTCTATAGCTTCATCTAAATTAACAAACAAGCACAGTTGTAACTTGCAGTACTCCAAATATTAACCAATCAGAAGTTTGTCACTACTGGTCTATATTAATGATTCTCACGGGATCTGCAGGTCTTAAATAATATTAAAAAGCATTGAATTCAGTTCCCTCAATTAAAGGCCTTAGAAGGTATTAATAAGTCTTAAATTTAATTCACAAAGGTTTTTTTCTTGCTTGTCACAGACAGTAACAGTTATTTGTTTATAACATTTAGGGTTTTTTTAATACATGGTTGTGGGATGTCAGGAGACGTTATACATCTATACACTTGAAGTGGGACTGATGCGACAGTGGATTGTGCATGCAGGAGGCTGTTCAATCCTTTTTTGTGGAGTTCCAGTCAAGTAGTTTTCACTGAATTTCATTGGTCGAGAAAGACATTTTACATCAATATGCACAGAAACTCTCGTTCTGTCTTTTTCTCCCTTCATCTGTCGCTGTCCCCGGCTGTCTCTCTCTCAGTTCTTTCTTTCTTCCTCTCTCTCTGTCTGTCTTCCAGCGTTTTCTGTACCAAGGTTTCTCACTCCCGTAGATCAAACAGAGAGGATTAGAGTGTGAATTGGGAGCAGGAATAATGATGAATATATTAATCATGCAAAATCAGAGAGCGTGCGTCATGTGTACGGTCACCGTGGAGATGGGATTTATCAGTGCTTAAGCTGCTCCACTCGCATAATCCGTTATGCAACTTCTCAATCCTTTGGGAAAAAAAAAAAAAAAAAAAAGGAATGGTAAAGGATGAGCAGACGATTACGCGCAGGTCTGTCTGTTTGTCTTTTACTCTCTGTGTTTACGTGGGCCTCTCGTCAAAATACTACTTATTTATTATTGATGTGGAAGCCATTATGGGATGTGTGATGTGTCCATCTTGCTCCCTCAGGTGGGGGACATCGTCATGGTGAGGGAGGACGAGACTTTCCCCTGTGACCTCATCCTTCTCTCCTCCAGCCGCCATGATGGGACCTGCTATGTTACCACCGCCAGCCTGGACGGGGAGTCGAGTCACAAGGTGCCAGGACTAGTGCATGATTTTGATTTCATATATACAAAACAGAAAAGCTTTATGATTCAGTTTAGAAGCTGAAATTTTAAATTTAAAAGGCAGAATTTACGGCCTTTTAAAGTGTTCTGTATGGTCCTATTTTTAAATTAAACATTAAGACTGAATATCCAGTTCCCGATTAATACAGAACAATGCTGGGTATACCTGTTTTTCCTAAACACAACTGGAATTTATAGTATGCCTATTGACAATTAATGTCTGTGCTTTTTCTTATTTTACCCATTTAAAGCTTAAGGAAGTTGGATTAGCAATATATATTTAGAAACTGCCTGTTTTAGTATTTTAATTGGTTTTAAATGATATTACACATTGTAATTAAAAAGGCGTACAAAGATGAAACAATTAATTGATTAGTCAATTGACAGATAATTAATTGTAACTATTTTGATAATGGATTTAGGGCAGCAACAAACGGTTGTTTACCTTATCGATTAATCTGCTGATTATTTACTCAATTAATTGATTCATTGTTTGGTCTATAAAATGTTGTAAAATCATGAAGTTACTTGTTTTGTCTGACCAACAGTTCAAAACCAAAACGTATTTCGTCTATCATATAAGTCTGAAAAAACAAGCAAATATTCACATTTGATAAGCTAGAATAGTGCTTTTTTGGGATCTAGCAAATGACTTCTCATCAAAATAGGTGCCGATAAATTTTCTGTCAATTTACTAATTGTTTCAGCTCTAAATTGTGTGAACATGTACGTCAAACATAAAATATCAAACATTCCCTAGTTCCAGCTTCTCAGATGTGAGAATTTGATGCTTTTATTTATCATAGTAAATTAATATCTTTGGTTTCAGACAAGACAAGCAATTTGAAGACGTCACCTAAGGCTTAAATAAACTGTGATGCAGTTTTCAGAATTTTCTGACATTTTCTGATTAATCGAGAAAATAATCAGCAGGATAATCAATAATGAAAATAATTGTCAGTTGCAGCCATATATGTATCAATGAACGCATACAGACACACAAATGCATAATGATGTAGGATACACACCGTCACACACCGTCATTTAACATTTTCACTTCTTCTCTGATGTTCATTGATGTCAGTCACACGACCATATGCATGGCTGAGCACGCACACGCACACACACACACACACACACACACACACACACACACGTCCACAAGCTTAGCGTCAAGTTCTCCACCCGCCCTCCTCCTCATACGTGCCCACAGGGTGACCCCCTGATGTGCTTACCATCCTGGCATGCTGTCCTCTGCTGACCCGGGGAGCGGCCTATAACAGCCCACCTCCCTGGCTTTTCCAGTGATTTAGAATATCTGCTGGAAGCCAGGCTGAGGAGTCAAATGAACCCCGCTCTCATTAGTGGCTGTGGGTGACATTTCCCTCTGTTGTCGTCTTCTTCTTCTACCCCCTTCCTCCACCTTTCTATCTCAGACCTATTATGCTGCACCAGACACCATGGCCTTTAGAACGGAGCGGGAGGTGGATTCGCTACATGCCACTATTGAATGTGAACAACCGCAGCCTGACCTCTACAAGTGAGTGTGACACACGCTCAGTGATGCCTCTTTGTACACATATTATCAGCTACAACCTCTTAGTAACAAATCTTGATCTTGATTTTATTATGCTTTGACTTTGTTTTGCAGATTTGTGGGACGCATCAATATTTACAAGGACAATGAAGAGCCTGTGGCTAGGTGAGTGTACTGTTTCTTTGTATGCTGGAACTTATTTGATCATTTTTGGGTATGCCTTTGATTGACAAGGCCAACTCTTTTTCTCAATTAATCAAATGTCTTTAAGGATTCTGTTTCATTCTTGCAGACCACTTGGGGCTGAGAACTTGCTCCTTAGAGGAGCCACACTGAAGAACACACAACACATTTATGGTAGTAACATGTGGATTCACTCTGTTTAGTGTCTCTTGAATGTTGTCATGTTTGAGAAAAGTTAGAAGAAAGGCATTATTGTCTTGATAACACAGTGTTTCTCTTCCCTCAGCTGTTGCAGTCTACACTGGTATGGACACCAAGATGGCGCTTAATTACCAGTCTAAATCTCAGAAGCGCTCTGCTGTGGAAAAGTATGATTAACATCCCCACTGCTTTCACTGCATGTTTTAGATGTATAGTTTGCCACAAATTGTTTTTTTGAGGGATGGTACATTTCCTGTTGCCTCTTCCTGATCTTTAATCTGTTTCCCTGCAGGTCAATGAATGCCTTTCTGATAGTGTATCTGTGCATCTTGATCAGTAAAGCGGTGATCAACACTGTTCTGAAATACGCTTGGCAGTGGTCTCCTGACCGAGATGAGCCCTGGTACAACCACAGGACTGAGAACGAGCGGCAGCGCCATGTGGTCTGTTCATCATCCTCTAACTTAAGAACAGAGTCCTGACACCCAGTCCCAAATCTCATTTCACTGTAACTTCATAGCTATTGTCTTTCTTCCTCCCTACTTCAGGTGATCCGAGCATTCACAGACTTCCTGGCCTTCATGGTCTTGTTTAATTACATCATCCCAGTGTCTATGTACGTGACGGTGGAGATGCAGAAATTCCTGGGCTCCTATTTCATCACCTGGGATGAGGAAATGTTCGACGAAGAGCTGGGAGAGGGAGCTCAGGTCAACACCTCCGACCTGAATGAAGAGCTGGGGCAGGTATATGAGCGCGTGCACACGCACACACACACAGACATTTGCATGCAGTATCTGCACTTAAACTATTTGCAGACTTTCCCTTACCTTGCCATTTCTCTTCCTTCCCTCCCAGGTGGAGTATGTGTTTACTGATAAGACAGGCACTCTGACTGAGAACAACATGGAGTTTATTGAATGCTGTGTCGATGGGAACGTCTACATCCCGCATGCCATCTGCAACGGCCAAATCCTCAGCGCTGCCTCCAGTATAGACATGATTGATTCCTCACCTGGAGGATACAGGAGAGTAAGTATGTGTGTTTGACAAAGAAAATCCAGCCTGAATAGACTCTTGGCTGTGCTAACACTGCTGCCGAATAGAGATGGAGACAAGAAAACATGTCACGTTTTCACGCAGGAGGACTATTAAAATAATTATCTCTGACATTTTTAAATAAACAAGTGTCTGTTTTGCTCATTTCCATTGCAGACGAGCACAGTAGGGATACAGCCTGTATCCAGTTCAACAGTTTGACATTTTCTTTGTAACACCTAAGTGTTTGCTGTGTCTTACATGGGAAAAAAATCCTCTTGTACACAGAAAAGTGATGAGCTTCGCATTTCTGGCAGTGGCAACAGTGATTTGTTTAGATTTAATAGAAGAAAAATTGTGTAGTCAGCATGAGCAGTGGTGGCCACCACAGATGACCAGAGAGAGCGAAGAACTCTCCCTGCCAAAACTTAAATGTGCAGAAAACTCTAGAAAAAAGATTTCAGGGATATGCTGCTTTATTGCTTTGTAATTCTGGGAAATGTAGTGAAAAATAATACAGCAATGACTAAGTAGAACCTAACATAGCAAGGAACTTCAGGATTACTATTTATTAATTTAAAAAAAAGGTACAAAGAATTCTAATGCATGGCTTTGTGTCGGTAGGAACATGAGGATCTGTTCTTCCGGGCGCTGTGTCTGTGTCACACGGTGCAGGTGAAGGAGGAGGAGACGGTGGATGGCATCAAAAGGGGCATCCACCAGGGCCGGCCCACCTCCTTCTACATCTCCTCCTCGCCGGATGAGGTGGCTTTGGTGGAGGGAATGAAAAGGTAAACGCACTAAAACACACAATTTGCGGCTCTCTCTCTCTGCGACACTGACTTTCAGCTTCAATTTGAGGGTGTAAGACAAACGGTGTAGGAACTGTAGCCCTTTATATTCATAGTCCCCCAATTTTAGGGGACTAGGATAAATATTTGGTTGCAGTTAATCACACACACAAACTTTGTGTCTTCCCTGGTGATGTTCTGCTGTTGTGCCAACCATTATGTTGGTTGGCCCATTGCAAAGGGGTCCTGCCAAAAATACACAGGGTCAGCCAACAAAAAAGTTGAATCAGGCTCAACTTTTCCTGCAATGCAACGCAACATCACCCGGCAACACAAAGCATTGGCAAATCAAATACGCACATTCCTGGTAGAATGCTTTCACACCTTAACGCTGGAGACGGATAAAATTGTAAAATGCTGCAGAGTTGTAAAATGCTATCTCATAGCATTGTAAACTGTTGTGTAGTGTTTTGGCATCACATAAGCTTTAAGATTCATGGCTGTAGTATTGAAACTGGACTTCCTGGATTGTATTTCATCTTCTCACCGGTACCTGGAGCAACATGCTCATTTTTAACACAGCGCTATTTTTGGTCTGCATGTGGGCTTACACACATGTAAGACACACGATCCAACATGCCAAATCACATGGTGTTGCAGTCACATATTGCTTTCACAGATGTAGTAGACTGTAGTAAGTGTATGTGTGAGCTGTGCTCAGGTTACGCTTGATGCGTCAGAACAACTTTAGCCTTTCCAAGTGTGATACACGTGAGGAATATGGCAGAGTATATATGGATATGGACTTTCTGTCAGACTTAAATGATTCCTTTCTCTCACTTTCGTTGCCAGGCTGGGTTACACCTATCTGAGACTGAAAGACAACTACATGGAGATCCTCAACAAAGATGATGAGATTGAAAGGTTGGTATGTTAAGTGGTCTGTTGTGGTGACACGACAGGAGATAAAAGAGGAGTAATTCAATTGATGGAGTTGTGGTCATGCATCAGCTGCCTGGAGAGAAACGGCTCTCGGATTGTGTTTCATGTTAAGCAGAGGACACAAATAAACTGCAACCACAAAAGAGTGGGCAGAGGCTTGTTTTTAGAAACTGCTCAATCAGATCAAAATGCTCCCACCGATCTGTAAGAATGAAAGTCAGAAAGATTCCATTAGAGAGTGGTTTTGTAGAGAGTGTCTAATGTTTTGATCCAAAGCAAGTGTGCATGTAACCACCCTCTCTCTCCATCACTCTCTACAGTGGCCTGTTAATAGTGCTGGAGAGGGGTGAGGGGAGGGGGGGGCGCATCCAGCAGATTTTGGAGGGAATGAGAAGGCAAAAGGTTTTAGAGTATTCTCACAAATGCTTTTTTGCCATTTATATGGGTTTTGATCCGACACACGGCCATCGCATACTGTGTTTCCCTCATTTTAAAAACAAATTTTAATGAAAATAGGACACAAATTTCTCTTTTTGATATTGTGGAAATGTATATTATGATTTTTCATGTGGCCATCCTTGTTGTTGTTGCCATCTGGTAACTTGTAAGCCCACATGTGCAGGACATGCATATTAAGAAGGATCATCTACAATTCTCAGAACTAAAAACAGAAAAGCAAATCATTCAGTTGGGGGATGTGATAGCACTGCAAGAGGCACTTGATGCAAGTGACTTACTTTAGGAATTATAGTATAAAATTACTTAAACAAAACATTATCAAACGTCAGATTACTGCAGAAAGACTGCAGATTAATAATGACGGTGTCTCTTGAAGTCACTATTTGCCAAACAGGCAGCCTTGAAAAGCCTGATCAAACCCTGGAATTCCTGTTTTGCTCTCTTTTTTTGATATTACCTTCTTTATCACATCAACACATCAGAGTCAGAGCAGACTTTTAAACAGACATAGGCATGAACAAAACATAGAGTGGGCACTAACCAAAAATGTATGAACTGTTAAAAACATGTCTTGGTCCAGGACAATGTGCAAGGAGAACTGTGTTGGTCTGAAGTGAAGTAATTTTACTTCATTTGCGAAGCTTTGGAAAAACCCACTAAAGATGATTAATGAAAATCCGAACAGAAATTAATAAGTTAACAAAGAGAACCCCCTTTATGCCGAGTGTGTCTCTCCTTCAGGTTTGAGCTGCTCCATGTGCTGAACTTTGACTCTGTCAGGAGGAGAATGAGCGTCATAGTCAAGTCAAGCTCAGGTAAGCTGTACTCATACACAGAAGTGAAACAATGCTATATTAATACATTTTATAAATCCATGATCTGACACTAGATTGTTCTTGCACTTTGTTTGAAATGTTTTTTTTTTGTCTTTGTCTTTTATCTCAGGAGAATACCTGCTGTTTTGTAAGGGAGCAGACTCGTCCATTTTTCCCCGAGTAGTGTCTGGGAAGGTGGAACAGGTGAAAGCCCGGGTGGAGCAGAATGCTGTAGTAAGTGTACAGTTTGACCAATACAGATATATAATGGGTTGAAACATTGTATCAGGCCAGGTTTGGCATAAATATCATTCAGTAATATTTTTCATAGTTAAAGGGCAGTAATGGATGTAAATACAAGGTTCATGAAAGAGGTTCAGTGACCCATGATGACTTAAATGCCCATGCCAAACATTAAAGTGAGTCAGACATTGAGTACATAAAACGTTCAATGATAAAGTTACATTAAATATGAATCAATCAGAGCAAAATGTCTCTTAACAGCAGCTTCATATAAAAATCTGTATTTTTATAGTAACAATAGATAAAAATGACTTATGTGTAACGTGAAAAGGGCTGATTGTTTAACCTGCAGATAATTATCACCCAACTCTGCAGTTCCCCTCAACTCTATGTAGCGTTTTAGCATCTTTCAGCTCATTGATTTGGTTTTACAGGCCACAGCTATTGTGTTTTGGCCCAGCGCCAAACGACAGACAGACAAAGTTAGCAGCTTGCTGGTGAGCATAGTGGAGCACTTCACAGCTTAAGAGCAAATTATTTCCCTCAGGAGTTTTGGAAATCAAAGTAGAGCTAAAAGGAGAATGAAAATTGGACTTAACATTTGTCGGTTGGCCAGAAACACGACTCCAAATGAATGCTAATGTTGCTGTGTGTCTGCTGGATGTGTAAAAAAAAAAACAGCCCAAAAAAAAAAAAAATCACATAATGCTCCTTTAAGACGACAAGTGATATTGTCCTTTCCAAACCCACATTGGTCGGACTTTAGCAAACTCACATTGGATCACGTGACATCAGATAACCTCTACGATAGCTACATATGAAATCACAACTCCAATCCCCCTCCTCTTTCTCCCTCTGCTTCACTTTAACACAGGAGGGGCTGCGGACTCTGTGTGTCGCTTATCGAAGGCTGTCGGAGTCCGAATATGAGGAGGCGTGTTATCACCTGAACGAAGCCAAGCTGGCCCTGCAGGACAGGGAGCAGAGGCTAGCGCAGGCCTATGACATCATTGAGAGGGACTTTGTGCTTTTGGGTGCTACGGCAGTGGAGGACAGGTTGGTCACCATGGAGAGAGAGAGAGATATAGTGGAAGGGAAAGATTTAAAAACAGTGCAGCAGCAGCAGGGGGACCGAAGGGAAGATTAATGAGTCATGAAGTCGTTTTCAAAGTATTGTAATGACTCATGAGGGCATAAAAGATTCAGTCTAAGCTCTGATAGGTGACTTACTACTAATACTGATTGCTGCTGTGCCATTTGTTTATTTTTTCCATTTTATTTTCTGCTCTGTCACAATATGAAATGTTTTTGTGCTCCAAAAAGGTAGACTTCAGTATTGACCTGCAAAAGTAGTTTTCCCTAACTGATGGATCAGCTGCCTGACAATTTGACTTCCTAATAGATAAACTGGTGATGGGCAGGGACAGGGGTGGTCGTGCATTGATAAGTTATCACCAGTTGGTAATTGATTGAGTGAAGTTTTGATGGATGCTTTTACCTACCCCACTGGAGGCTGAAACACTTATTGACTTATTGATGTGCAGGCTCCAGGAGAAAGCTGCAGACACCATTGAGTCACTGCACAAGGCTGGGATGAA
Source organism: Maccullochella peelii (assembly GCA_002120245.1). Lineage (NCBI taxonomy): Eukaryota > Metazoa > Chordata > Actinopteri > Centrarchiformes > Percichthyidae > Maccullochella > Maccullochella peelii. Next base: position 67,194 of record LKNJ01001860.1, on the reverse strand, counting down.
GGTTTGGGTCCTGACAGGGGACAAGATGGAGACGGCAGCGGCTACCTGCTATGCCAGCAAGCTGTTCCGTCGCAGCACCCAGATCCTGGAGCTGACCAAGAAACGCACAGAAGAGCAGAGTCTGCATGATGTTCTGTTCGAACTAAACAGGACCGTTCTCAGACAACGCTCTATTTCTGGGTATGAGATAATGCATGTGTATATCTAATGTATATTAGGGCTGCAACTAACCATTATTTTCATTATCGGTCCATTACTTTCTCGATTAATCATTTATACAACATCAGAAAATAGTGACAAATGTCCATCATCATTTCTTAGCGTCCAAGGTGACATCCTCAAATGTCTCGTTTTGTCCAACCAGCCATCCAAAACCCAAAGATTTTCAATTTACTAAAATGTAAGACAAGAAAAAGCATGGTTTGTGTGAAAAGCTCCCTGTTGATTGATCTGTGATATTTTGTTCCAGGTTGTCAGTAGACTGCCTCGATTTTGGTTTGATCATCGACGGGGCCACTCTGTCTGCAGTACTAAAGCCCAACATGGAGCGTGCCGGGCCCAGCAACTACAGAGAGATCTTTCTAGAGATCTGTCGTAACTGTAGCGCTGTGCTCTGCTGTCGCATGGCACCACTGCAGAAAGCACAGGTGAGCGAACTGCACTTCACTTTACAAATATACTCCAGGCACATTCCTAAATGACAAATGGTGGCAGTAACTGAAATTGGGTTTTTGTTTCTGCAGATTGTGAAGCTAATTAAAGCTTCCAAAGAGCACCCCATAACCCTCGCCATTGGTGATGGAGCCAACGATGTCAGCATGATCTTGGAAGCACATGTGGGCATTGGTGAGCTCAATTTGCTAAATCATCCATTAATATATGAAAGACACTGTTCCTGTTAGAGCCCGAGTTGATTTTTAAAGCCTATACACATATTGATATTTGAGAGTAGAACATCGCTGATGAAGATGTATGGGTCAGTTTTTGTTTACACAAACTCATAATGTAAACAAACATTTTTGGCAAGAATCCCTCACATTTGGTGATTGGTCGTGACAGATTTGTACTGAGGCAGGAACATTTGTCCATAAACTTTTATTATCAAAGATCATAGCAACAGTAAATATAATTGTACATTTTGAAAAGAAAACCCAACTTGAAATGAAATTGTTATAATTAATAAATAGCCTATAAAACAATATATTAAACTTGATTTTAAAGACGGTCACATATACCTACAAATTCAGCCAATAAAACATGTATGCACTAGATTTATTTTTGCGTATCTGCCTACAATTACAGCAATATAATATATTTGTGATGAGCCAGTATTGACTCAACAATATACTGTATATTAGTTGGGTATAAGTCTCTATATTTAGATTGGTGAAAACCACCTTCTCGTGTTTCATTCCTGATCAGATTGTATGTGACCAAACTCTTTTTTTCCGTAAGGCATCATGGGTAAAGAAGGCCGACAGGCAGCAAGGAACAGTGACTATGCCATCCCAAAGTTCAAACACCTGAAGAAGATGCTGCTTGTTCATGGCCACTACTACTACATTCGGATTGCTGAACTTGTTCAGTACTTCTTCTACAAGGTACAAGACGAATGCCTCGTGTACTCCACTGGCTCACACATTTTAATCACTTTATCGTAATTCCCAGTGAAACACTGAGTTACAAAGAACCAGATTTTGCAGCTACTCTGACAGATTACCGGATTCACGAATCCCTGGTGCAACATTCTCTCCTGGATTCATGGCTATGATGATCAGTGTGGGCGGCTTCCACATCAAGCAGTGCACTGCCAAGTGATTCATTTTTTCTTTTTGGCAGGCCAGCTCTTTGCGGCCCACTCAGTGAGCTTATAGCACACAATCTCTGCATAAACAGAAATGTGTAGATAGTAGCATTTTTAGATTCTTCAAATCTCTTCACGTGTACTTGTCACAAGCTTATCACTTTCTCCGTTTGTTGTTGTTTTTTTCTTTTCTTAAATCTTTCCAGAATGTATGCTTCATCTTCCCTCAGTTCCTGTATCAGTTCTTCTGTGGGTTCTCCCAGCAGGTAAGTCATTTATACTGCATTAGGGCTACAGTCTGTAATATAGTACTGTGTGCTTTTTAAATCTTTACTTTTAAAGCTGCATTAATTTATATTTTACTGTGTTAAGTCAAAGGTGTCGCTCATAGAGACAAACCTACAGATAATTATCACCCTACTCTGCAGTTTGCCTCAGCTCTACTGAGCATTTTCACCTCTTTTAGCTCATTGTTTTGATTTTACGGCCCAGAAGCTCCATTCTCATCAATCTTGTTTCCAGCCGGAGCAGACAGCTCTAATAAACCCATCTCACAAATCAGAGCATCTAGCAGCTGAAAGACCAGATATTTTTCTCAGGAGTTAGTGGAGACCAAAACAGAGCTAAAGAGTATTGGACTTAATTGTCAAATAGCCAGAACCACAACTCTAAATGGAAGCTAATGTTGCCGTGTGTCTGCTGTATTTGTAATTAGGCGATTATTTGGAAACATGTTCATGATAACAACTCTATAAGATGATAATTTGTCAATGTTTTTGGCTTGTTCTGCTGCCCCCAAGTGGCCAAAAAAATCAATGAATGTAGCTTTAACTTTTAAGATGGCCTTTCAGTTCCAGATGTCTGATGCCGTCTGTATTGTCGTTGCCCCTCTGCAGCCTCTGTACGACACCGCCTATTTGACATTGTACAACATCAGCTTCACCTCACTCCCCATCCTCCTCTACAGCCTGGTTGAGCAGCACGTCACCATAGAGACACTCAAGAGGGAGCCCTCCTTGTACAGGTGAGGTCGAAGATAATGTCTGAGCAGTTCTGCTGAAAAAAAAAAAGATTTGCAGCTTTTCTATGACCAAGCAATGTTTGTTACTTTTGCTCAACTGTTCTTGTTTCTGCCTGTCTTTCTTAGGGACATAGCAAAGAACTCCCTCCTCCGCTGGTCTGTCTTCCTGTACTGGACATGCCTGGGTGTGTTTGACGCTGTTATCTTCTTCTTTGGTGCCTACTTCCTGTTTGACAACACCACCTTCACCAGCAATGGCCAGGTGAGCCTCTGTCTCTATGTCAACAGAGGCGGTGAGATCTGTCTGAGATTTTGTGAAACGAGTAGAAATAGAACAGTTATGGCACGTCGTGGGGTGTTTGAGGTGTTAGGGAAATTAAAAGAGGATAATGGACACAAAGTTAGTGCTTTCTTTACGAACACTCATCCATCTCCATTGGATTCTCATGAAAGAGGAGTTAAGTGTTACAGGATGGTCATGTTTTTGTTATTATGGATCTGTAACAGTAGGGTTTCTGTCCCGGGCCCCCCTATATAGGTCAGCAACATTGGATCTCCATTCATATCGACAACGCAATAGCATCTTTCTCTGTATTGTTAATTTGTATCATGTCAACTGTTTTCGATTGCCTTTGGTCCTGTTTTTTAAGTTGAAACATCCTGAAATTCATTTTACCCTTGTCCTGATTCCTTTCTCTTTTCTTCCCCCTCCTTCTCTCTGCTTCCTCTCTCTTTATTTTGCTCCTCTTCTTTTTCTTCTTCTTCTTCTCCTCCTTCTTCTTCCTCAGCTTATGACCACCAACACACAGATGGTAAGCCTGTCTCCCTCCCTGTCAGCTCTCTCTGTCTTTCACGCTTTTTTAGTTCCTGTCGTACCGTTTAAGCTTTCAGTTTGACCGTTTCATCCAGTTTCATCCTTTGCATCATCCATGCACTTTCATTTGAATGTGTAGCTTTCTAGTGCTCCATTATTCCCCTAATCTCTGTAAAGCCCTGAATCTTACACAGTACCTGACCTTAACAACTCCACTGACATAGTAGAAACCTTAGTTGCTCCCCCACATTATCCTTGTGTTTCGTTGTGGTAGTAAATAGAGTAATGCTAGTATGTACTATAGATTAAGATCCAACATCTGTTTGTTGTTCTGTCTAATGTGTTTGTGCATTCGTGTGTGTGTATTTGTATGTCCATGTGTTTGTGGTAGCAGTTCTTGGGGTTGGTTGGTTTTTAATTTCACTGCTGCAGCATCCACGGGGTGGCTGGACTGTTTTCACCCTGTACTCTTTGTGTGCTGGTGACAAACAAACAAAAAGAGGTTTGAAATGGAAATTCTCCCTATTTTTCTCATCAACAAAGGAAAGGATTAATGAAAGAAGGAATTCTAGCAAAGATAGGTGCACTGGTACCAGCTGTGGTTGTGACATAAATTCCACAGTTTCTTCGTCTTGATCTCTCTCTCCCTCCACCCTCCTCCTTCCCTCATATTCTCCCTCTTCTCTAAGAGTAGAAATGAAAATATTCTCAGTTTATTGGCCCCAAATACTCTTTTCCAAGCAGATCACCTCATACCATTAGATATGATGTGACGGTGTCTGTTCACTTTGTTTCTGTGCTCATATATGCACTGTAAAACCATAGGATATTCACTAATCCATGGATGCGGGGCGGTATGGGTGTGTGACTGATGTGGCCACTAACCCTCTTCTTCCTCTCTTCTCTCGTAGATGTTTGGGAACTGGACCTTCGGGACTCTCGTCTTTACTGTGCTGGTGTTCACCGTTACGCTCAAGGTGTGTGAGCACATCTTTAAGTCTTCAGAAATGAAATGAGGGGAAAAAAAGAAACACTCGTGTCTATTGTATTGCATAATCCTTGCATTGACAAGCTTGCAGCACACACGTTAACTAGCATGCTACATAAATTATCGACTACAGTATGCAGATCAGTAAACCCTAAAGGCAAAGACATTGACTTCATTGACTGGTGGAGTGTTTACTATGTATATATTCTGTTTGTTTCAGCTTGCCTTGGACACACACCACTGGACCTGGATCAATCACTTTGTCATCTGGGGGTCACTACTTTTCTACGTTATTTTCTCTCTTCTCTGGGGAGGCATCATTTGGTATAATATGCTTTGTTTTTTCTAGAATCTGTAACCTTTATGTTGAGCAGGACATTTCTGAAAAAACAGACTCTTATTTTTTGTTTTTCCTGTTGCTGCTCAGGCCCTTCCTGAACTACCAGAGGATGTACTACGTGTTCATGCAGATGCTGTCTAGTGGTCCGGCCTGGCTCAGCATCATCCTGCTTATTACGGTCAGCTTGCTGCCAGATGTCATCAAGAAGGTCCTCTGCAGGGCCATGTGTCCCACAGCCACCGAGCATGCACAGGTAAGATCTTGGCACCAAAAATTGTCTTATTCCCAAGTTAGGTTTTTATATTTTTTTCCTGTAGTGACTTCTGATGGTATTATCTAAAAGCTTTGCTAAAAACCATTAACCAACAACTAATTAATACTTTCCCAGTTTTAAGAAAATTAAAATTGTGCCTTTTTAGCACTACATTTCAGTTCACATACTGAAGTGACCTCATATAGTAAGTAGAATTCTCTAAAATCCTGGCTGATACTTAGTATGTTGTCTGTAATAAACAATATGACTAAGCTGCAAATCCATTCCACTCTATTAATCATCCAGAAAGACCATTAGGATCCCTTTAGGATAGCTTTGAGCAACAGCGTGATTTCAAATGACTTCCTATGGCTTAACCTCACCTTTCTGTAAAGCAAGCTCCACCATTAATGGAAAAATGAATGAAAGATCTGACAGATTTCTTCCTGCTGTGCTCTTTCTTCTCTTGTCTCCCTTCTCTCTGCACCCTAATGGACCACCACAATCAAAATTCACACCATCCTCCATCGTTCCTTTCTCTGTTTTCCTTTCATTCACCTGCCTTATCCTCCCTTTTCTTCTTTTTCCTCCCTCTTCATTACTGTCTCCTCTCTGCTCTCCTCTTTTGTTTCCCCCCACTGCTCCTGTGTGCCTGTGACTCTGCACTCTGCACTCACTCGCTCTTTCGGGGACTGCAGTCCACTCGCCCGTGCCTTACTGTGGAGCCATCCACCATCTTCATGCTTTCTCAGTCCTCCAGCAGAATGAGTTTCTGATTGGCCCAGAGAGACAAGAGATGAGCAGGAAGAGGAGGTGACTCTCTCTATTTAAGCCCTCATCTCTGTATGCATGGTGGCATGTCCCAGTGTAAACCACTTATCACTGTCTCAACACCTCGCTTAATGTGAAACTAACTACTAGGGTGCTATTGATGACAGTAGTGACACATTGTTTGGTGTGCAAGCCAGGTTAGAATTGTATATTTTCTTCTTCTAAACATTTTCCTGCCATTTTTGAAGTCACCTTTGTGGTTTGTTTCCCGTTTTATATTTATTGTTTAAGCAATTTGAATTGCATGCACTATACCATGTTTTTTGTGTCTCTCATGTTGTCACCTTGTCATGTATTTTTTAAATGATTTTGGTATGTGTGGGACCACAGTTTTTCTAATATTGTTTGTCAGAAACAGATTAGGCTAACGTTTGGATTTGCAGAATTTCTTCCATGTAAAACAAAAGTTTGATGTTTCTGATTAATTGTAGAGCTGAAAGGAATAGTCAATCAATTGATAAGTAATTCTACAAAGGATTTATCATCAGCTGTTTTGATAAATTATTAATTGTTTAAGTAATTTTTAAAGAAAAAATCCAAAAGCTCCAGCTTCTCTAATCTGAAGATTTGCTATTTTTCTGTTTTATATCATTGTAAATTTAATATTTTGGGGTTTTGAACTTTGTTTGGACAAAACAAGACATTTTATAGACTAAACAATTAATCAAGAAAATAATCTTCACTTTAAACTAAACAACCAGAACAATGTAAAAAAGCAACACCAATCCTATTATGTAGCTGCATGGATGAGTTTAGCAGTGGTCACAGTTTTCCACACAAAATGAAGTTTGAGCTGGGAAGTGATCAAGACACAGGCCAGATTAGTTGCCAGTTTATTGGGTACACCTAGCCAAAACTAATGCAGTCTAATACATTTTGTTGAAACTGTTTTACAGAGGTGTTGACTTTATGATCATTTTGGAATCAATATCTCTCTAAAAGTTTAAACAAAAACTAAACATTTTAACCTTCATTAAGGGAGGATTTATTGCAGGACAGTTGTATTACTGCATTAGTTTTAGCTAGGTCCACCTAAAAAAACTGGCAGCTGAGTGTATCTGGCTACAAGATACATTATCATCTCCTTTCCTTTAACGTCATCCACAGAAGGTAAGGACAGCGGGGGCCCTGGAGGGCTGTGTGGCTCCTGGCACTGCTGGTGGATGGGAAAGCAATGAGAGGGATCCGCTCCACCTTGATAGGACCTGTGAGGGAGACAGTGGGGTAAAAGCTGCTGGGACCTATGACTCCATGATGTCAAACAGCCACAGCACCCCGCTCAGCAAACCCTAGAGTACACCCTCCTAGGTGGGCTAGGGTCACCATGGTAACAGCACACAGAGGGCGTTGACTGTGGGAAGTCGGGTTCTTAATGCTGCTCCTATGATGCTTCCTGCTGCTCTGCACTGCATGGTGCACAGCATGCTGTTGTGCTATGGCTCAGCCTCAGTGGGGGGGGATGGGCCTATATAACTGCGTCTACACGAGAAATTTCCTTCTGTCAAACCTACTTTAAGGAATCACAATCTCCAATTAACTCTGCAGTGCTGGTTCCAAAGCGTGCTGTGCTTCTCACCACATGAGGGATGGGAATTAACTTGATCTGGGTAGCGTCCAAATGAGACATTTTATCCTCTCTTTATTAGACCCAGGCTACTTAAATTCCATTGCCACATGTCATGTGGGCTTCTCCTAAGTATTAGGCTTGTTGTGACTCCTTTTTGGTCCTGGACTGTAGCTTAAGATGGATGTAAAAGTAAGGTTGAGGGGCTCAAACTGAAGGTTCTGGGTCAGAGGAGGTTTAGTTGTGAAATACGAGATGACTGTCAGGTTTAAGAGGTTCATACAGATTTGATTTGACATTTAGTTCGAAAGCGAGGTTATATTTTATAAGGCAAGGTCACTAGTAGGTTACCTAGTCCATTACTGATGTCACAGACAAAACTGATCTGGAAAAATCCAGGTTGCCCAGGCAGCTTGGCAAACAATGTACTGTGTATCTGTCATATTGTGCCAGGAATACTGATGACATCTGGTGTTGGAAGGTGGAATAGCAAGTGTGAATTTTGTATTAATTTCATAGGAGTGCTTAATCTAACATTACTATTAATCACAAAGGGAATTTTCAGAGGGTTTCTCATCAAATTCTGTCCAGTATCCACACTTAATGGATTTCTTTGTCCAGTTTGTTCAGTAAATTTGATCCAGGGGTCCATGACGTGATGTCATTAATCATTAAAACTAAACATTTGGATATCTAAAACAAACCTATTAAATCCTCTGAAGATAACCCTGCTGTTTGATCTTATGCATCAAGCTGTCTCACGTCTGTTCTCATTCCCAAGTTCTGTGATTTGATCTGCATGGTGATTTCCTTTTCTACTTCTGTCTCTCCATCTCTCTGTAGGATCATGAGAAGCTGTCACGGGGTGGCTTGGCCGAGTCGACTCCACTGTCCTCTCGTCGATCCTACATGGGCACGAGCACGGACTCCTCTCACCTCGGCGCCGCAGAGATGCTGTCTCTCCGCAGGTCTGATCCCCTTCCCCAGAAACTACTGGCCCACTTGGCTGAAGGGGGAGGCACAGACTTGAGCTCTCTCAGCCCCTACATGCTCCGTCTCTCAGGGGCGGGATTCGCCCACTACGCTCCAGGGCCTGAGACCTCCGTGTGAACACAAACGCAGACTTTGAAACTATGTATGTGTGTGTGTAAATCTCGTGGGCCGAAACATAAAGTACATCCCACAGTGTGCGACCACGATCTGCATCTCAAGGATCAAGGATTTCTAGAGCAAAATACAAACAAACATGTTCACACACATCAACCTCCATGCTGAGTTCACCATGTGCATTTTCTGGGCTACACCTGAGTGGACTAAACCCTTTAGATATTATAGCCCCGATGCCTCATCTTCATACTTTGGTAACATCTTATTGTTTCAGTGTAGTCCCATCAAAGTTCCTACCCGAACTCTTACTTGAAAAAGTCTAAGAACAAAAGGGGAACCGTGTGCGAAGGTGAATTGTTTCATGCACTATGGAACTGTCCTGTTTGAACATGTCAACAGTCCAGCCTTTTTGTATTCCTTGTCCTCATTTTCAGTCTCACGTTCCTGCCTGTTCCTCCACTTTTGTGTCCTTTTTGCTTCTTGGTTAAATGTTTGTTGAAAACATTTATGTACAGTATGTGGTCTGGCCAAGTAAGGGGCAGCTGTCAAGCTCAGCCCTTTAGGTGTGCGTGCCGTGCGTGTGCATGTGCGCGAGTGTATGCATGAATTTGCCTGTTACTGTATGTTTGTATGAGACACACCTTTGCCTTACAGGTAACCACACAGCAGCAGGCTAGGAGCCAAAGGAGAAAGGTGTAAAAAACAAAAAAACAACAACAAAAAAACAAAAAAAAAAGAAAAGAACTAAAGCAGAAGTGGTGTATTACAAAGCCTTACACTCACACACACACATCAGCTGAAGGAGAAAAACGGGGAAAATCTAAAGAGGGATGTGCAGTATTCTAGCCACCCTGCCTTAATTCATAGATACCCATTTTTAGTGGATTATATTTCTAGGTCAGTTTAAACATGTTTATGAGTGGACAGGGACGTTCAGAGGGCATACATGTCTGGTACAGTGTGTCAATTATTCCTCTTCCTTTTCTTTTACCCTCACGATTGTGTCGACTTTTGTTTTTCTTATCTGCCAGTGTAGCATGTTGGATCGCTCGGCTGCATGCTGATCTGTTCCTCTCTCAGTTCTTCCTTATCCTCCTTCGTCCCAGACATCATTCATCATGAACCACATCATGACACCTTTTCTGTCTCCAAACAATGAGCACACTGTGCCCACTCCTGCCTCCATGTGGCCGCGAAGGGCAACAGTAGCAGCAGCCCGAGACGGATGGAGTCTTTATTTATGGATGTCCTAAATGACTTGCTATTCCTCACTGTTGCATTGTGCTTGTGTGTTTGCTGCCATGCTATGTGTTATGCAAAAGTTGGTGTAAGAATCCTAATGTGACGTTGTCACACTATAAGGGGTTTTTCTCTGTGTTGCATTAATCCATTAAGTTTTTCTGTATTCTAAAATTATTGATGGCAGTCACTGTTGATGTATGGATGTAACTTAAAAACTTTTGATATATATTGTAGTGAGAAGGGGTGTTATAAAGTCTGTTGTAAGTAGGAGGGAGACTTGAATCGGCGATGTCACAATCAAATCAATAGAATGTTGAACTGATTTGTCCATCTTGAAGATTGTAGCTCATTATGGATGAACCTCTTTTCTGCATCTGAAGTCCTCTTTGTCCAAAGCATATCTGTCGTGTTGTACAGCAAGTGACTGACTCGGGAAGTCTTGAATGTCAGATTCTGAAGCATTTTTGTATGTTTATACAGTTTATTTTCATACACATCACCATCTGCCAATATGTATTTAATAACAGGTGTTCGGTATTTTTTTACTGGGTCACAGATGATTTATCAGTTTGGTTGGAGGTCCGGATTTGTCTCTTTCAGTTTTCACTCAAAGCCCACAACCCCCCACAAGTGTTTGGACTTGGGGGGGCTCAACGTCCTGACCTCAGTAGATTAATAGAAGGGCCTTGGTGCTTTGTATGCAGTGTCTCACCTCACTGTGCTGTTGCCATACTGTATCAAGACATATTCTACATGTCACATACCAATCCTAACACAATAATGCTGTAAGGTCTATTTTACTTTAACGATATAATGGGGAATTGGTAGCTGAGCCCTCCACAGCTCAATTTTTCACGACTACTTGTCATTTTTGTGTTGTCCATTCATTGTGAATATTTCTTTTGCTACTTTTGTATCCCAGAGAGAATACTATATTTTAACTCTGTTAGAATGCGTGTTCAAGTTTGTAACCAAAATTAGAGCAACATATCCATTATATGATTCATTATATATTTACCAATAGGTCTACACACTGCACTTTGTTCTATAACAGATCAGTTTTTCCCCTAAAACAAGGTCTATATTGTCTGTCGACTGGGGTTTATAAGTGTTCACTCTTCCTCACAAGTTATTTTTGTAAGATTGTAGTGGGTGAGAAAAAAAGTGACCAAATAACTTGACTAGGAATGGACTGTCTGTAGGTATCAGCCTCTGTCTCAAATGGGTTTATCGCACCAGCCTTCTACTGCTGATCAGAATGTCAAACTGCTTTTTCTAAGTCCATCAGCAGAACAGCAGGTTTCCATCCTGTCATTCCTGAGCTTGGAAAAGGTCTGAAACGTCGACTCCCGTGCTCTGAGCAGCACGCTTCATATCATACCTTCAGTACAGCACTGTTTGTATTACTAAACAGGTTTTGAGAATTTACTTCTTTTTTTGGATAAAGATTTTAAAAGTTCACCTGTTGACTTTTTGCCAGCCTGTCTGTAGCAAATGAGGGCAAAGCACTGTATTGTCATTCTTGCTTGTAATAAAGAGTGAAAACACTTGTCCTCTGTTCATGTTGTATCATTTCTGTATTTATTTCTGATCCATGCCTGCCAGTTCTCAGTGGTGGAAGAAGTATTCAGTTCCTTTACTTAAGTAAAAGTAGTAATACAACACTGTCAAAATAATCCATTACAAGTCCTGCATTCAAAACCTTACTTAAGTAAAAGTATATCACCAAATTTACTTAAAGTATCAAAAGTAAAAGTAAGTAAACATTGTCCCTGTCTGTGCTTTACTATGATATCTGATGTTTTTGGATTAATATTGCTGTTGCATTAATGAGTATGTAGCATTTTACTGCTGTAGTTGTTTATGGTTGAGCTAATTTTAAGTACTTTTATACTGTTGGTTAATCTTCAGCAATGCATCATATTGTATAAGGTCATCATATGTTTGTAGCGTCGCTGTCCTCTGAGAACCACGTATCTCTATAAAGTCAACTTTTCCAACAGCCCTAGTTTATTTAGCTCAAGAAGTAGGATAGTTTTCTCAGCTAATAAAAAAGAACTTAATCCTTCAGTTTATCAGAAAATTTTTAATTCAAAATTTTCAAATTTGGAGATATAAGACTGCCCAGTTGTCCAGGAAGGGTATGAAAATCTGTAATCTGAAAAGTAACTAGTAACTAAAGCTGTCAGATAAATGTAGTGCAGTAAAAAGTACAATATTTGCCTCTAGGATGTAGTAGAGTAGGAGTATAAAGTTGCATAAAATGGAAATACTCAAGTAAAGTACCTTGAATTTATACTTAAGTACAGTACTACAGTGATAAAATGTACTTGGTTACATTCCACCACTTCCGTTTCTAACCACTCCTCTCATTTCAGACCCTGTCAATCCCTGCCTGTCCAGCAGGAGTCCTCTGTCAGTTTCCACCCAGTCACCTGGTCACCAGCCAGCACACCTGTCCCCCATTCCCCCTAACCAGTCACTCGGTAGCTATATCTTTTCTTTATTCCATGCTTTCTTCTTCTTTGTCAAAACCTGGCGCCTCCATTACCCACAATGCAACTGGTTCACTGACCGCTGGCTTCGGAGAGTCAGTTCCACAACCATGATTCAGGTGAGTTATGCTAGCAGCGGCTAATGTAGTGTAGCTAATGAAATTCCATTCATCTACAAACTTATGAAACCTGGACAGAAAAAAAAAACTATCTGGATTGATGGATATTCCTAGAGGTTACTGAGAAAGTAGTAATTTTTGTTGGGTGAACTGACCATAGGGAGAAGTATTTGAGGGGGAAGAAGTTCATCTCCCTGAGTCCCAAACAATAATACATTTTGCTCAAGGTAAATTAGATTTCTCACAGTCGTAGCAGCTACTCATCCATTATTGGATTGTGCAGTAATTAGCATCTTGTGTATTTTAACTTATATAAAAGGTGTAAAATATAAATAATGGAATCTTTCCATGTTTCATACTACTCTCACTTGGTTGGTCAAGTAGCTTAGTGTCCAACTATATAAAACTGTGCAACTTCAAAACACGTTCTATACCATTTGATCAGCATCTTTAACAGTGCCCTGGACATGTTTAAGGTTCCCACAACTGTGTGGAATATCTTCTTCTTTTGTCTGTATTACCTGCCAGAATTTGCTGGCCTGTGTCAAGTTGTGTGTTTTAGAAATTATGGTCTTGTAAGGAAGCATCAATATATGATTATCTGGATACAAGTGATGCTCTAATATGTTTAGTAATAATCCTAACCCTTTATTCATTTAAAAATATTAAAGTATTGCTGTCTAGTGAAAATGCAACTGGAATTTACCCTTTTGTAAAGTAACCCAACCATTTTTGTCATGACCAAGTGTCGTCACATGGCGGCAATGCAGCACAATCAATGGTGCACAACCAGTAGTGCTGTATATGTGTATGTTTCTGTGGATGAGAATGATCCATGACAAAGCTGTTATGCCTTTCCTCCACACTGGATGTCACTATTGGCTCAGCTATTTGTGTTAAACTGCAACGCTGACCTTCACATCCCCTCCCCCTCTCCGCCTTCCAGGTCTGCACAGGTTTGCACCATCATGTGTGCTGAGGCTGAAGCATGCATGTGCGAATGAGGCTGCCTGCTGCCCCATCTCCTCCCCATCTCCATCGCCAGCGTCCTGTGCTCTGCATCCCTCTGCGGAGGACTCGTCAGTGCAGCTCGGGCTGTCACAGCCGTAGCAGCTTCAGCATCATCCTTTCATCTGTCTCTGCAGCATCCTCTCCATCCTCGAAAGCATCCATTTCTCACAAGCAGCCCAGCACCTCCAAGCTGCACACACCCCCTCTCTCAGATCGCTTTCCTCCAGCATCTGTGTGTCGCACAAAACAACAGCCAGGTAGTCACATCCTGGGCTAAATTACCCTGCTGCATCGCCCTCTTCCCTTTTGCTCTGCTGCGTGCCACTGCAACATTCCCCCTCTCCCATCTTCTTCACCATCATCCACTCTCCGAAGCACTGTTTAGGAAAAAGCAGGCAAGCTGTCTCTTCTTCCTGTGAAAGTGTCTGTTGGCTGGGCAGCTGGTCTTCCGCTGTCCCTCTGGAGGATGATCCTGTGGATGAAGACAGAGGAGATGGCCCTCGGGGAGCTGCTGGAGAGACTGAGGACTGTCACCCAAAGCATAGGTGAGTGACAACACACTCAACACCAGCTATAGCCCCTGGTCATTGTATTCCTAATTGCAGAATATTATCTGTTTGTTTGAAACATGGATATAGGTAAAATACTAATATGTATGCAGTCACAATAAGAGAATATTGTTTCTCAAGCATTTTTTAAAGGTGAAACAAAGTGGTTTATGACGAAAAATGCAGGATCATCATGTCAATGAGCTACCAATCTTTACTTCTCTAGGAAAACCACACCAGGCTTAATGTGCTGCTGTTCATGCTGTTTCTGCCTCAAGCTAAGCGAGGTGTGTGTATTGTTACAAGACCTGCTTATACAGTTTATGCTTGCAGTGGAAAATGTTATATTTTCTCATATTGGTGTTGTCAGATAGTCCAGTTACCACATGCAAAGCTTCCTCTAATTTTACCAAATTGTATGTTAAATTGCATTCAGTCTGACGTGTAATCTATACGCTGATGTGTGTAAAATTTGCAAAAACACAGGCTGCAGACAGGATGGTTTGTGTTGTGATACAATACCGTACCTCAATGGCCTATTTCTTCAGTACTCCACCCTATTCAGAGACACAGTGACGTCTGTCTATCTATCTATCTATCTATCTATCTATCCATCCATCCATATCTATATCTCTATCTATCTTCAGGTAGTCATATCACCTGTTAGAGGTTGCTTTCAGATCCATACTGTTGAGCTCTACTGTGTATGTTCATAACAACTTTCATATTTGCTCTGAATAGTCAGAGCTGCTGCAGGGAAACCTTTTAGGCCCTTCATTTCTGATTGCAGTGCAAATTCATTACGCATGCAGTCATGGAAAAGAAAGCTATTTCGGATTATTTTTTAGTCGACACGAGAACCCTTTTCCAGACTGTCGATGTCCTGATGTTGTTCCTGCATGATTTATCGCCACTGACTGAGGGACAGATCTTTCTCCTTTATCAAACTAATGGCACTAATATAAGTGATTGAGTAATATTTCTGATGTTTGCTACTCTTCTCTTTTGATCCATTTATAGAGATCTCCCTTAATCCATTCACTGCTAGCACACAGCCACTCTCGCAAGCATGAATGTGCGTACACACACACACACACACACACACAGACACACAGGACACACTTTCACAGTACACCTTTCATTTCATGATGTGTTTCATTGAAGGTCAGTGATGCTGGTCTCATTTAGAGAAGCCACAGCTGCTCATTTAATGATACCTGAGTCATATTGTATTGTAGTTTTCATGATTCTTTTTAGCTGTATTTGTAGCAACTGTGTATGTACAGCTACAAAATGAACATGCTCTGTCCATTTTACTTTTGCATGATTTTTGTTCTATTATGATGGGGCACTTGCTGCAAACATTAATACCTAGCACAGTGGACTGTAGTTGCATCTTCTCCTCCTTAGCACCAGAAATGGTGAAAGTAGTGGTGAGTGGGTGGACTTGAGCGAGGAGGGGGCATGGTTATGCCCAAGCTAGATGAATACAACTGAACAAACCACAGCTCTGAAGGAGAATAACGAGTTGCATCACTCTGGTCGAGACACGATTGAAACAAAATTAAAGAAAAATGTGGAAAAATTGTCATATTTTACTTACAGGAAGTAAGTATGTGTGTGATATTACACTAAACACAGACATGCAGTAATTGGTAGCACTCTGTTTATAAGGAAATGTGACAGGAATGTGCTGTGGCAGGAGGAAGAGAGCAGTAATCGGCTCACAGAAGAGACTCTAACACTGATCACAGAAGACAGCAGAGAGGAAGGGAGAGTGAGGAAAAGAAAGATTTAGGGAAACAAAGTCAACTGAGGATGAAAAGGATTTAGTATCGTCCAATCTGGCAAACTGCTCTCTTCTCCTGAGCTGAAAAGGAAGTGTTGTGAACCCCCTTTCCCCCAGAGAACAAGCACTGTTCTCTGGGGGAAAGGGTAAGATGTGCTGTTTAGCATCGTGTGCTCAGGCCACACCAAAATAATCCATTCTTCATTTCATATAGATAAATAACTGCTGGTCAGACAGAACAGCAAGCATCATATTTACCATTTTTACCATCTTAGTTTAGCTTAATAGAAAGCTAACCTTTGCCAATTAGCACTAAACATAAAGTACAGTTGAGGCTGATGGGAATGACATTTTTTGAAAGTATTTTGTCATAAACAGTATGTCAATAAGTATTGGACAAATTACAATTTTGACCTGATGATAGTGCTAGATAAAAAAGGTAAGGGGTTCTCAAAAGTTATTACATTTCATCCTTAAAGGAACATGATTGTGTGTTACCAGATTTCATGGGAATCCATCCAATAGTTGTTGATATTTCACTCAAAACCACAAATATCAACCTCATGGTGGCGCTAAAGGAAAGGTCAGATGATCACTAAAGTCATTAGGATATACTGTCTGGGAACCATGAATGTCTTCTCTACAAAATGTTGCCACTCCAACTAGTAAATGTTGATTTCCCTGAATAAGTGAAAGCTTTGACCTGCTGGTGGCGCTACAGGAAAGGTCAGTATGTTTCGATCTCTGGGAACCATAAATATCCATGGCTATTGATCCAAGATATTTTAAGCATCCTGAGATATTTTGGTCTGGACCAAAGTGGAAGAATGACTGACCGACACCTAATGCCACGCTGTCAGCAAGGCTAAAAAATATGATATAAGTTGAGCTGTAGTAATCTGTGCAAAGATAACAGTAGATTAGTCAGTTATGAAATTAATTGTTACTTGCAGCTCTTATCACAAGCAGCCTCTCCTTGACTCTCTAACTGGGCATTTGACCTACTTCCAGTTGATTTAAAAGGACACATCCAGTTCAGTGAGTCACAGGTCTCAGCTTTTCCAGCAGGAATGTGTTCATCTGCAGCCGGTGATGCTTGGGGTGCAGTTTTTATTTATCATGCAATAATGGTGACTTTGTTTTTGTGTGCTGATTATGGCTAGAATGTATTCACACCTCTCTCTCTCTCTCTGTGTGTGTGTGTGTGTGTGTGTGTGTGTGTGTGTGTGTGTGAGTGAGAGAGAGAGACACAGACTGTCTAGTGGTGTATTTTCTGCTGAGCCAGGCAGGAGCTGAGGTTTATGAAAGTACCTGAGCTCCAGGCAGCCCAGCTGTGTCATGACTTCACGGTTACGATTTGATCTCAGTCATTTGTTATTGATCAAATGCTCCTGTTGCATTGTTTGGATGGAGAGAACTACAACAAGGAAGGTTGCTTATAAATCAGATGTACGTAAGACGTTATTGTTAACATAATGTGAGTTGGGTTCCTTTTTAGCTTGAGGTCAGGGGGTTCATTCAACCTACCTGAGTGTGCTGTGCTGTTCATCCCTAAAGGCAGAGCAGGTGTATAGCCAGATGGATCAGCAGGTCACTATTGGTCTCCAGCTTGTCAGCTGCGGTCTGAAAGACGCAAGTAGACAGAGCCAGGGAGAGTGCTGCAATAATATAGCATTCTCAATTTATTTCATTGCATTTTATTTAGGATAGTCACAATGTATTAGATTTTTCCCATCAAACAAAATATCATTTAAACTGTCTGCAGAGGAAATTGAAAGCCTTTTAAATGCTTCCAGTAATGCTCTGCTTCAGATTCATGTTTATATTTGCTTTCAACATGTTAGTCAGTAGAAACAATGTGTTTATCTAGTGGCAATACTAATAGATTAATAATCAGGTTTTTAGCCACACTAATGGCATTACTCTATGGGCAGTATTCGGTCAGTATTGGTCTGTCAGTCGTTTGGTCGGTCCACCGTTTTGGTCCAGACTGAAATATCTCAACAACATACTTGGTGAATTGCCACATCAGCGTGTTAGCATTGTCATTGTGAGGATGTTAGTATGCTGACGTTAGCATTTAGTTCAAAGCACCACTGAGGTGAAGCCTCACAGCGTCCCTAGCATAGCTGTAGACTCGAGTCTGTTTTATGGTTTGTGGTGGTCTTTGTGGATTTCGACAGCTTCAGTCAGAACA
This sequence comes from Maccullochella peelii, assembly GCA_002120245.1. Lineage (NCBI taxonomy): Eukaryota > Metazoa > Chordata > Actinopteri > Centrarchiformes > Percichthyidae > Maccullochella > Maccullochella peelii. The sequence goes on along the minus strand of LKNJ01001860.1, from coordinate 49,071 downwards.
GTAACGTGGGAAGGAGGGGAGGTAGGTCGTATGAGCTTTTGTGCATGTGTGTATATGTTTGTGTCCACAGGAGCAGGTACATGTAAGTGTGAAGTCAGTGTGGGAGCAAACCGTGATAATGGGCCTTAGATGAAGCATCACACGGGAGGTGGCTGATGCCATAAAGGAGGGATCAGACCTGATTTACAGGGGAACAGGAGAAGAGAGGGGGGAGATGGAGAGATGGAGGGTTATGGGTAGGAGGCTGATGTTTTTTGTCTTGTCCTCCTGCAGTCGCCTCATCAGTATGTGTGAGTGTGCAGCTCCTCTCTCATCTCTATTCTAAGCCTATAAACTGCAAGCTGCCTTTTGCTCGCCAGCTTTACACACACACACACACACACACACACACACACACACACACACACACACACACACACACACACACACACACAAACTTAAAAGCCTGCCAGCAACCTCCTCCTCTCTCCCATCAAAGAGGACCCTCTTATGTTTGCTCCTCCACCTCTGTTACTGACCACATATTGAGCAACAACACACCCTGAGCTGTCTATACCCACCACAAAGTTTTAATGTTGAAGTTTTTAAGTGTTGCAGTTTTCTTGCTTTTGGCATTCTTTCTTGGTTCACCAGGAATGAATGCATGGAAGAATCTGGGGAGAGGGAAAGAGGGAAAGAAAAGGCAGATTAGTTAAGGAGTGGAAGAATATAATTAGCCTGAGCAGCAGAAGGGGATTTGTGCTCCACCGGCTGCCCTCTGCTCCGGCTTCCCTCCACTCTCCTCCCCTCTTGTCCTTCTTTGGAAGCCTATGCTGCTCAGAGCTGTCAATAGTTGCACTTGCGACGAGGTATGCGTGTGCATCTGTGAGTGTGTGTGTGTGTGTGTGTGTTGTGCAGAGCTGGGGCCATTCTCACCTCCAGTGTTTGTTTCAGAGGTTGTGCAGACAGTGACTCAGCTCTTTTTGCTTGTGCCGTCTTTGCACTGTGCTGTTTCCTCAACTCCCCAATGTGGCTCTGCAGAGGACACCAGGCTTTTCTTGTATGTAGAATATGCAGACATCTCCTCACAGGCCGAATGTGAGAACTTGTCGGCTTGATTCCGAGTGACCTGCCACATTACAACAAAGAAGGTCCTTCTCATGCCTGCAGTTGGGGGCTGCGATTTGGAGTCTATTAGAGTGTGCAGCGGAGCTTTGCAGGTGCAGCAAGGGGTTTCTCTGGATGACAGAGTTTGTTTGAGTGTTTGAGACCAGCGGCCGGCTCTCATGTCTCTACATGAGTTTCTGCGGGAGGGTGGTGAGACATCGCAGCGGATCATGAACCGGCTCAGTCATCTGATCCAGAACCTGGACATCTCTGGACTGGGCTCTCCTTTCCCTTTCAGCCCTGCCAGCCGCAAGAACTCTTGGAGAGACTGGGATGGTAAGGGCAAAAGACAAAGCGATGCAGTGTGTGCGTTTATGTGTGCACTCAGCTTGCTTATGTGCAACTTTCCAAAGTTCATAAGACTGTGTGTGTGTGTGTGTGTGTGTGTTTTTAATATATTCCTTACTGAAGCTCTGGCCAGAGTTCTGCAGGGCATCATGCCCAGAGCCTCACACAGAGTGTTTCCTGTGGGCTTCCCTTGCTCCCCACTGGACTGTTTCTGTGTCTTTGTGTGTGTATGTGAGTGCGTGACTGCGCAGCTTAAACAGCCCCTTCAGTTTCCAACATACAGATCTCGGCAGCTGCACTGATATTTTTCCGTAGCAGTCACAGATTCCACAGCAAATGCGGAAATTGCAGCACATGGCACCTTACCAGCAGACAAGCTGGTGCAAAGGAGTGGAAATTGCTGATTAAAGCTGCTGAGTTTTCAAGTTGGTGTCCTGTCAGCCAGATTGTTGCCACTTTGAGACCTTGGCCACTGCAGAGAAAAGGACATTCCCAGGTCTCACTAATAAGCAGGGAGAAAAGCATGGTGAGGAAAGCCAAGAGGAGGGCTTCTCAATGGGATAGTGGGATGCCGATGGTCCCACTTAAGCCGCGTGAGTCAGGAGATGTATGGATGGTATTTTTGTGTCTCTGTGTGTATTTTTCTATGTCTAGAAAAAGCTAACATTGTGTCTGTATGTGTAAGCTATTTTCCTATAGCTTGCTGACACAATGTATGTAACCTTACCTTTTATTCAACATCTTTGTTTCTGATGTGACCCTTGTTTTTGTGAGGCAGCTTCATCTCTCACCAAGGTTCTACTCAGATATTTATGTTTGCTGTGTCTGGCACTCATAGATTGTACATGTGTATGCGTGTCTGCATATATATGCAGTTATGTGCATGTTGTTCTTGTCTGCTTTGTTTGTCTGTACCCCAGGCTGTGTAGTTTCAGGGAATGTTTTCGTTTCTTCCCAGCTCTGTTGAAGTCATTAGCCATGAGGTGAATACATACAAGAGAGGAATCATGTTGTTGATCTAACAGATGTTTGGTTTTACAGGCTGAGGCCACCTAGCATTGATACTATAGGCAAATCTGGGAAAGAAGGGATCTTTTTTGATATTTTAAGTCTTTACAGAAAACATTGATCTGCCAAGTTATTCCACCTACGACTGATTCTTAAAATGATCTCTGCTTCAGAACATGTGAAAAACAGAAGAAGCACAAATTAAACTCAGTTGTTTCAAAAGCAAACTAGCTTGTCTCAAACATTTTTAATCAAGTGTAATTGGTTTCTTGATGCCATTCCATCAATTTGTGGAACTGAATCAGACACACGTGTGTCATGTTGTTATATAGACTGTTAGACTAATGTATATTGCAATCATACTACTGCTGCTTCTGTGCACTGTGTATGATACCTATCGTATGTCTGTCTGTCCTGGAAGAGGAATCCCTCCCTCCTGTTCCTGATCATAAGGATTCTCCTCTTAAAGAGTTTTCTTATGTGCGTGGCAGGGGAGATTTTCCTTACTGAATTGAGAATCTAAACATAGACGGTATTGTATGTTCTACAGTTTGAAAAGTGACAAACATTTTCCAGCCTATATAAACAAAAATTTGCTTGACTTGAGGACTTGTAATGAATGATTAAAACAAACACATTTGAGAGTGTTTGTTGGTGGGAAACCAGTGAGGGATCACGTCCTTGTTTCTGTTGATGTTGGAGTTGGCAGTGACAAGGACCATCGTGCAGGGGAAATTGGCCACACTTGAAGGAATACCATTCTAAATCTGTGGAGTACTCTTTTAACATATAACACAACAATTTCCCCTTTTTTAACTGGGCAGAATAAACCAGGAAAACAATAGAAAAGGCATGTCTTGGGTGATTTTTTTGGTTTTTTTTTAATGTATTTTATGTGGCATTTTCTGGTGACTGAGACTAAATTTCTGATGGATACACCTCTGAGTTTGAGGAAAAGTATAGTGTTGGTACTTTCTCATTGGCTTTATGTGAAAACTCAATGAATCAGTGTCTCTAAATTAGGCTCAGACTGCGAGTTGATCAGTGGTCTGTCCCTTTGTTTGATCCTCTTGTTCACTTTGAGCTGTGCACTTCTGCAACCTAATGTCTCCCGTGTCTGTCTCGCAGGTTTTACAACACTGCTAACCTCGTGCATGCCCTTGGTCACAGAGCACACACATGTGTTAAACACAATGCCCCACCCACACATGCAGATGCAAGCTTTCAAACCCATGCACACACACGTAAGCATACATGTACACACACTTGACACAATCAACATCTCTTGTCCAAACCTTTTAGCACACTGAACTTGTATTAGTAGATAATGGCAGACATAGGAGACAGAATGGTGTCTATCAACTCGTTTAGGCTGAACTATATCTTTTATACGACGCATTGAAATGGAATCTAAATTGCCACATTCTGTTAAGAAACAGTGTCTCTCTTTGAGAGCTCTCATTAGAATTAAGTCTTTCAGTAAATTTGTAAGAATTGGGTCTTTTGACTGGTGTAAACAAGAATAGGGGGCTTTGACTGGATACAGTCTGTAAATGGTTAAATGGGGATGCAGGCAGCGTTTGAATGAGCTGGTCAGAATGGAGGCTTTGTACTTTTGGTCCACATCTCCTGAGATAAGGCAGACGAGGAGCCAGAGCTTTGTTGGCCTAGGTAAATGAGCGCTGGGCAAAGGGCTGGGTGCTGCACTTCCTACCTAACCACTGTGACACAACATAACTTAGCATGGCTTTTTCCTGTTTCTGGCTAGTCTTACAGAGTCATAACTGGATCCCTTTTTAGAGGTCAGACCAAGTCCTACATTAGCAGGTTGGAGGCATAACTGAACCGGGAGGGGTCAGGTAATTGTCCTTTAAGGGGAGGGATAAGGGTAGCTGGGGGAGCAGAGAGGGTGGGGTAGAGTGTACACTATAGCTTTTGTCTACAGGGAAGGTAACCTGAGGTAGCAATAGGAACTCCTCACAGTTACTGAGTGACGTCCTGCAGGCTGTAGGACACCTGCAGCCTGACGGAGAGTGAGAGGCTGAATGTGGGGTCTAGTGAAAGGTGCAGGCAGAATGAGAGGGAAATTGTTACGGTGATACCTTTTTTTGTTTTTTCTTTTTTTTTTCCTTTTTTTTTTTCAAAGCTGCATGGAACAAGAGGAGAAGAGGAGTGGACAAGAAGTAGACTGGGACAGCAAGATGGGAGGAGAGGAGATGGCAGATTCAGGCTTCTTGATGGAGGAGGATGTTGAGGTCGAGTTAGACTCTGGGTTTTGCATGGAAGTGGACTCTGAGCTGAATTTAGCAGGACAGGTGAGTGTAGGCCAAGACAGAGAGGACTGCTTTGTGATTACAGGAAACACAGATTCTCAGTTTACTAGTTATGAGCAAAGAGAGGGAAGAGTAAATCCAGGAGGAGATGGAGGGAGTCATACTCGAGAGGAAGATGCGATGGAGGCTGATTCAGAGTCAGTGGAGAATGGACAGACTGAAGCAAAGAAAGGAATAGAGATGGATGATCAAACTGAGGAGGTCAAAGAGGAAGAGATGGAGGGAGCATTGGATGTGTGTTTGTGGCCAATAGAGGAGAGTGGGCGTCACGTACGGATCTCTCTGGAGGAGGTGGAAAGATACTACAGATTTTCCCGCTGCTGCCACTGGCTGTGTGGTAGGTGCCTGACGTTTTATCATTTTCTCTCATCTATTTTGTGTATGTATCACAAAATTATTCTTCCCTTGGCACAGCCTTTATTTCACCATACTGTATTTACAGTGTTTGTTTTTGTGGGCACTTTACCCCGTCTTATATTAACTACAATTCGGTTCAGTTAGCTTAACAACACATCTTCCACCTGTCCTCTTCTGTTTTTGTTTTTTGTACACACATAAGACAGCAATAAAATCCAGATGAAATCATGATGAAAACATAGATGTGTCAGGAGAGGTAAAGAAGCCACAGGAGAGGTAAGGAAGGTAAAGAAGCCACAGGTTTATACAACAGACCTCCCCTCCCTCTTGTTTGAGCCCTGCCCTCTACCTTTGCTCTCTCCTAGCGTTAGGATTGGGAAAACAATCTTTGTTGTCATTGAGTCCATTTGGCTGTGCAGTTTCACCTGATGTCTACTGCAAGCAGAAGAAGAAAATATAAACTCTATAAATCAGATGAATTGGATGCTGTGTGTGTGTGGGGGGGGAGTGTCTGGTATAGACAACATTGTATTTGTGATCAACAGTGATGGATTACTGCAGTATATTTAGACAGAACCATGGATAAATGTATTCATGTTCTTGAATAGGTTTTGATGAGCTGATGCAGAACAGAGGAGACTAGGACTATGTTTGGTCTTTTAGATATATCTTTTGGTTGTGTGTTTTTCCTTCATTTCTACAGGATGATTACTGTTGATTACCAACTTGTCTCATCTGAACCCTCTCACCCCTCGGCTTCCTTCATATTGTGTATCTGTCACTGTTCAGCCCTATTTAGTGCTTTGCTTTGTTTATGTCACTCCTCCTCCATGACCATGACTGTAAGCTCCCATCTCTTAGTTTTTGGGTGTCCATCCTGCCCCTCCCCAACCCTGAACTGTCAAATACTCAGAGTACAAAATATTTTCAGAATAATTTCGGGTTTCTTGCAAAATCGCAGTGTAGGACAGGAAAGAATCTTTGGGTGGACAAGTAATTTCAAAATAATTAAAAAGCTAATAACCACCTTGTTCCATAGTTTATACTTTTTGGGGGGGTGTCCATGCTTTCTGGCCTAATGAGCCAGGGTTTGAGGCTTCTCCTCTAGTCCTGTTTAATCTGTGTCAGCAGGAGCAGGCAGTCCAGGTGTGTGACTGTGACCCACTAACGTTTGACTCATCACCCACAAACGTGAGCGTGAGTGGATGCTAATCCCCATCGTTAAGCCTTTTAAAGAACATTAGCGCCTCAACCAGCAGCTGGTGTGTGTGCATGTTTACGTGTGTGTGTATGTAGGTAATGTTGGAATAATTTTATGTTTGTTTAGGGTGTGTATTTTCTCATTAGCGTTAGAGTTGTTTGGTCAGTAAAGAGCAGAAAAAGTGCTTTAATTCAATTATCATAGTTTGTGTAGCAGGGAAAGGTAAGATATTCATTTTTTATTGCAAGGTTAAAACAGCAAATACTTTGGTAACTTCTAATAATCTACAATGCAGACAAGTATCAGTAAAATATACATGTATTGTAATAATGAACATGGCCTGTGTGTGTGTCAATAAAAACAGTTTCATTTAGACCAACTCTGAGACAATAAGACATTATTTATTTATTTGAAGAACATGTACTTCCCTGTCTTTTTATAAGATCCTTGTGACATCATCGATACTTGCTGATGAGTGACCATACAAAGAAAAAGAGATCAGAAAAGACACTTTGAGTGGTTTCACTGTTCGTTTGTTCTCTTTTGTGAGAAATGCAGTAGTATGCGATACTGGCTCATCTTCTCCCATTCTAATGGCCGGAGGGGCTGTTAACAATTGTATAATACTGTGTGAGTGATGAGTGGAAGTTTGGAAGGAAGTAATGAAAGGAGGAGAGGCAGTAAAGGAATCTTTAACCAAAAAGTGACCAAAAAAAGGGACTGAAACTCAAATATGGCATCTCTCAGGAGGGGATTTTTCAGTAACAGAATAGCCTTTTTCTGTGCACCTGTTGCTGTCCTGTGCGGGCGGTTGGTTTTGATTTGATATGTGTGGGAGTTGCTGGGGGCAAGGTGTGGCTGAGTAAGTGAGGCTGGGTCAGAAAGAGGAAACTGACAGAGGTTTCTGTGTGAGTGCTCAGCAGATGGCTAGACAGTTGCAGCTTTGTGTCCTCAGGCAGTGAGTGGCCATTATCAACATGGCAACACTGTTTTACCAAGTTGCAAACATCACAGACATGGTCATTTATCTCTCATTTACACTCGCCTGACTTCTGGTAAGGACCCATTTTGGTGCGCACACCCTTGCTTGAGGTTAAATTAAGTGAAAAGAGGAAAAGGAAGCTGTGTCTCAAATAACATCTGTAGATATTAGTCAGTTGGTTGTCCTTAATCAATATCTGTTAACTACAGATGTCATTGGAAATAGTATCCAATCAATAGAGGCGAAGATTGATACAGAGTACTCTATTACGTATAGGTCTGGTAAGAATAAAAGAGACAAAACTGATTTGGTTCGAAGGTCAGATAATTTTTCTGAAGACAAAAAATTCTAACAAGAACTGGCACAGTCCATGAGGTTGCGCGATCAATAATGTTTGTCCAGCTATCAGTAGGCTTTTAATTTATAATAGATGAACTAGTGCAACCTTTGCTTTATCACAAACAGAAGCATTTACAGTGGTAAGAGGAAAGAGGAGGAAACAGATTGCTATAACTAATAAGTGTGATTGAATAGCATCTTGGGTCACGGTGGGTTAACAAGGCGTTCATTCAAAGCTGATTATCAGCCTGTGCGTGATATGTACACTTTACAAAACATTGTATACATATGTGTCTGTCTGTGTTTGACTTTGTATTCCTGGACGTGGTAGAATAGTGTAATCTATGCGTCAGCCTCAGGTCTCCTGCTGTCATGCAAGATTTACAACCACCTGCTTCACTGAACAGAAGCTGCACAGCAGCATTTGTGATGTTATAAACTTGGCAAAGGTGTCATGAAGTCACTGAGCTCCGTTCTCTCAAGGATTGTCTGTTAATATAAACTTAATACATAAACTTAAAGGCCATGAAAACCTATTTTCTTGATTAGCTTCTTACTGTGAGCGATGGGCTCCTACATGAACACAAAATAATCTACCGAACAGTTTTGGTTAATTTACATGAGAGATTTTTATTGATGCCGTTTTCTCTGTGCTCTTCTCGCTGGTTTGAGGTGGTCGAGGCTCTGTTGGAAAAAGTTGATGTCACATACCTCCAATTCAAATGTTGCTAAATCCTGATTGGTGCACAAAGTCTGACAGTTTTAGGGGTTGTTTGCTTATATTGCCTGCACTGTAAATCAAATGTGATTAAACCACACCCACACAGACCTGAAAAAAGTGGTCATTATGTGGATTCATTGATATTTATGAACTAATGATTCATTAATATAGTATCTCCCAGTCTCTATCCTCACTCGTTCCTTAGTAGCTACTAGTAGCTAGTTTTGTGTTACTGTACCACTTAACACAGTTTTAGTTGTCTGTTTGGGAGGGATGCATTTCCAATTCTGGATGACATTTAGCTCTTGTTTGTATAGATGCACTTATAAGTTGCTTTGTGTTTTCCAAATCAATGTAATGCAATTTAATACAATTATCATACTACTTAAGGTGGTACATAAAGGTGTTTACTGGTAGGAAGGAAACCAATCTAAAATCATATGTTATGCTGACAACAAATGGACAACAGCAATGTGAAGTATAGGAGATATGATTTGTAATGTACAGTATTCAATGAGCTTACACATTAAAAAACACTGGTATGGTCCTTTAAGTCACCTGCTTAGCTAAAACCTTTGATTGATGTTGTTTTGACACAACAGGCATGGCACCAGCTGGTCTCTGAGGAAAAAGGTTTAAAGGAGGCTGGAGACTGAAAATGCCACACCAGAATCCTGTCCCCAAACAGTTTGGGTGGGTGCGTATGTGTGAGAGAGCACACCCTAAGGCCAAGTCATCTGATAGGTCTCATAGCCAAACAAAAGTAACAGAAAGACTCCTTGGTTTGTTTAAACTGGAGTTAGGGGAGGGCTCAAAGTAAAAGGGCTGAGACGGATAGTCAGGATAACATACAGGATAAAGAGAGGAACGACATCCATAACGATGATGGATATTTTGTGATACTTCGAGATGGACTGAGCTCCAGTGAGTATGAAGTCAGACTTGGTGGACATGTTTTGGCCTGGCTTTGAGCCTGATGTCACTACTCTGCCAGATGTGACGGGACAGGTATGGTGCCATACAGGGAAAGTTGTTGGGACAGACTGTGTATTCATCTACATCTTGACAGTATAGTTGATGATTTCCTTTTTTCTTCGGGACTAAGTGTGTTTTTTGTATAATCGTTCATTGGTTTTGCAGAGTTATTTACCAAGATGGTACAAACTCAACAATCAGACAAAACAAAAGAAGGGAGAGACTCTACTTGTTACCTTTTTATACTGCATTATATCTCGAGCAAAAGTCCACTGAATTCACATAAGTATAGGGTGAGCGCTAACAAATGTTCTTCTTAGATTTTTCAGGCTCCACCTTCCTCAGCATGAGGGAGACAGAAGCCTCTCTGTATGTAAGGGGACTATTTCTAATGGTAGTATAAAAATTTAAATGCAAGGGGAACATTTGTGAGTGCTTGCTCTAATCTTATATACAATCGTAATATCATTTTTTGATCAATAATGGTTAGCTTTACAAATGTTAAAAGAAATACTATTTTTGATCCAGAAAGACACTGACCTGGCAGCGTGGCAATGTCATGGTGATTCTGTCTTGTTTGCCTCAGGACAAGAGAGCAAACAAAGTCATACTAAGATGAAAAGTCAACATTGCTTTTCACTGTTACTTTGACTTACCAGTCTATGTTTTGGAACCACGTTTACAGGATCGGGTCTGTTAACTGTGAGACACTCCCTTCCAGTAATCTCCTGGCTTTTCTGGTCCCTTGATGCCCCTCCTTGTCATTTTCCCCATCATTTCCCACCTGTATTTTCATGCCTCCAGCCTATTTTAACTGAAGTACAGTATCATAATTCAGTTTTGTGGATGAAAGAGGTTCTTGTAGATTTTTCAGATAACAATTATTATTTTGCATGCAGAGGAAATATAGCTCTCCAGCCCTGGGCATCTCTGTGGACTAGATGTGCTTTTATTCAGAAAATGGAAAAGTAATGAGGAGCTCAAAAAGCCAGTGCTTCATGTTTTTTAATGACTCATCTCAGTTCTGTCTTGAGATGTGGTTTCTTAGCTTTAATGACATAGATGCCTACAGAACCCCATTTGGCTGGAACTAGAAATAAAATGTGCACGGCTCTTTAAACATCTACTTGGCAGATGTGGCCAGTAACTGAGCAACTGTTTTTCAGGTTCTGATATTCACCAGTACTGTTGCGTTGCCGTGATAGGAGGCATCTTAACACAAATGTTTGCATAGCAAAATGCCCCAAGGATCGATACTGAAAATGAATTTACCTTACAGTAGCTTCTCACAGCAGCATCTGACCACAATGCACCTGATTACTTTTTTCCCCCTCTGGCCTCTCGTTCTGACGTCTTTGTTTAAACAAACAGATGGCTGTTTAGTTCAATGAGACATGAAGCTCATGAAACAGCACAAACTTCATAGATGTTGTTTTCTTTCTTCTTTTGGATGATGTGCGTTGTGTTTACTTATGTTGGGGGTGGCTGCATGAATCTACTGAGTGATTTGAATCTTTATTTTATGCTTTAAGAGTGAGTAACCGATTTAGATGCCACAAATGTAAACAGACACTTTTTTGCAACAGCAGACCATAGCATTGTACAGTACTTCTGACAATTTTCCAGTATTGATCTGTTTTGCCCTTTGTTGCACAGCTCAATTTCAAGTTGTGGCCAGTTTTCATTTGACACGCAATATTGAAACGTCTCTTAAATACAAATCAATGCTGTATATTGTAGGGAGACTGTTTATGGTTAATGCATAGCAGCTGGCAGAGCTGTTTCTCAGTGTAAGCTGTAAATATCTCTGTGTGCTTTGTCTTACCACTTAGACCACAATAGAAATATTAAATTTCCAACATGTAATGATATTTTGATCATATACAAAGACTGCCACCTGCCCAAAAAGTCACTGGCTAGACTACTAATGCCCCCCCCCCTTATGAGTGTCTGCTGCCCAGCCTCCAGTTTGATCCCTGGTATAACCAGAATCTCCATCTCCTACTGGGGTAATAAACCTTAAATCTGATTATTTTAATCCTTCTGAAGGGGGTCCATGGGTGATGGAGAGCTGTTGAAGGTGGAGCGAGGGATCTAAGAGCAAGTCTCTAGTGGTCCAGTGATCACCACTAACCTTAAAGTGTAACTCCACCCTCAGATTCTTATAGAACCCTCTCTCCCAGCAAATGTAAAAAATTCAATGAGTGAGGGAACGACTGTAAGAGGCGTGGCCTCGTGGCTACATAGCGTGTGGGTCAGGAGACATGGGGGAGACTGACAGACACTGAGTCTTTTTTTTTTTTGTTTGTTTTTTGTTTGTTTTTTTATATAAATTTCATAATGTAGATAAGTCCCAACCGGTTGACTCTATCTCAGCATTGGCCTTGTATGTTCAGGGCTGATTTGAAACAGTATTGCCTATATTTATACTTTATATTACCTATATTAGTCAGTTATGCGTGGAAAGTGCCAGATGAAACACATTTTTATTGATTAACATGGAAATTAAACAAACTTGATAGTCAAACAAACCTGAGAAATTGACTTCAGGCTCCCTCCATAATATACATCTTCAGCTCTGGTGTCACTGATATTTGCATTTCTCTCTTTTCTCCAGATGAGATCATGCAGCTGGACAGCAGTCCCCTCCGTGCTGCTGACATCACCTCTGACCTCAAGAAGCAGTTTGCCTTCCTTTCAGGTGACACTTCTATATCTTTCTCTGTCTGTCTCTCTGTTTGGACGTATGGGGATGTGTATCATCTGCTGTCTGTCAGTTTATTTCTGCATTAGCACAACACTAATCGCCTCATCTCTGCCATCCGAGGAATCATTTATATTTGAACTACTCCACTTGATGTTTGCATAGTTAATGTGTACTGTTTTCTCCTGGCAGTTATGATTTGCTATTCAAATCTCACCTCCCTCCTTTTCCTCTTCGCTGTTTGTCAGGTTTTGGTATAGATACCCACGGCCTTGTTGCAACTGTTAAATTAATTTATATTTCACTTACTGCCTCTGCATGTCCAGTGACGCCTGTTATATCCATACAGTTCTGTAAAAGCTGTCCGTTCTGTGTGTCAGAGGTGACCTTGTGGCTGCAGCAGAGTCTGGAACCATTTTGCAGACAAAGATCTAAGCAGACGCTGAAACCATGACCATGCACTTGCTGTTGCTATAGCGATGAGAGAAGAAAAGGCAGACAGATTGATATTCTGGTCACATGCGCTGACAGAGCAGCTGTTCCACACACGGGGTGTGTGTGTGTGTGTGTGTGTGTGTGAGAAAGAGGTGAGATTGAATATGTTGGCATCAGCACCAATCATTGTGTACAAACATAGCAGAAAAGATGTTTCTCCTCCTCATAATTTTTTTATTTCACCTTTTTATTCTGTCTTGAATAGTTGTGTAATCCATTACTGAGTCTAAAATTCCTTTTTATTATAGGCCCTCAAAACATATTTTCTCAATCAGCGATTTTACTGTGAGCGATGGGGTCCTACATGAACACACAACTTTCTGCCAGCATTAGAACAGTTTTGGTTATTTCGCATGAGAGATTGTATGTCTTTTCCTCTGTACCCTTCTAACTGGTTTGAGGTGGGCGGAGTTCTGTTGGAAAAAGATGATATCACATACTACCGTTCACCAATCAGGATTTAACAATATTTTAATCAGAATCTAATGACACTTGTTAGGCCACTGTCGATCAAATCTGATCAAACCCCATCCACACAGTCCAGAGGAAGCTGATTAGCTGAATTTTTAAGTGTTAAAGTCCTGATAATTATTTGCTAAGGACGTTTTACTAAACGTTATCTTGATTATTGCTAATTTAGTCATGAATTAAAGAGAGATGCTTAAGATTTTAAACCAGGGGCTTCAAGGTACAAATCTGTGGTAAGATAATGAGACAATGTCACTTTTTCAGTTGCAGTGTGAGGTGCCTTATTCCTCCCTTTTTCATATGTTTACAAATTTCTTATGTCAGAATGTATGGCAAACTGGGAGGTGGGATCTGTTTTAAAATGGAGGAATATGAGACGATATCATTTGTTCTGATGGATATTGCAGTTTTTTTCTGTACAGCCTCCAGTCATCACAGATACAGCTTTAATATCAGTGCCCCCATGTGGCCACAGTTTGTTCTTCCTCAGTGCTCTCTTCCTTTTATTCTAACTGTAACACATCAAAAGACATTTTCCTTGTCAGGTTGATTGACAGAGCCCCCAACACAAAGACTGATGGCATGAAAGCTATGATAAGTTTAAATGGTTTCATCTTTGCCTCATATATTATATGGTCCTGTATTTTGAGTGCTATACTGATATGCAACATCCATTTTAGGAGATATACAAAAAGCAATGTTATGTAATTCCTATATATTCATGTGGAAAGTATCAATGTTCCTCTTTTTCTCTATTTTCCAGGTAGAGGAGATAATGGCAGCCCCATCATTGTGTTCCCAGAATTCCCTGCGTTTGGAGAGATCACAGACGGAGAGTTTCACAACGTGCTGACCTACCTGACTAGCGTGCCCAGGTAAAGTCCCTCACTGGCTGATTGTCACACACACACACACACACACACACACACACACACAAATCCTCTCTTACCTCTTGTATCACCACAGATTTTTTTCTTCTACCTTATTTCCATTCCTCCCTTGTTTATCAGCACTCTCCTTTTTAACACCGTCCACTCTCGCTGCAGCACAACACTGCTGATCAACCTGTGAGAGCCACTGTCGCGACTACAACATCATGTGATAAAGCAGGAGTAGTTCTGGGTTTGGCAAGGTTTTTCTGTGTGGAGTTTGCATGTTCTTGGGTTTGTTTCCACAGTTCAAAGACAGGCAGGTCAAGTGAACTGAAAATGGATGGATGTGTGGAATGGATGTGATGAAGTAAGAGAGGCACTAGAGATGAAGATTTAGTTTGTGAAGATGCCTCACTTCCTTTGTGTATGAAGTCTGCCAGTAGGTGGCAGTGGATAATTGAACACAGTTTCACTGCATAAAGATTTTATTGCTGCAGAGGATTTGTGCAGTGAATGAGACAGTCAGTGTATTGCATATATATCAGTTGTGATTCCTTTAGTAATAAGATGGCCAATTAATAACCCAGGGTCTTTATCAGTCTTCTGCAGATTGTCTGTGTACACATGGATGGAGCAAATGAGCCGAGGGGGGAGGGGAAATGTACGAAACAACCTTTTTATCCAACTATTCCTCCAGTAAACCATCTCGTGTCCCATTTTTGTGTAGATTAAATTTTTTTTCCTTTGTTGTTTTCCTCGCAATTTAGTCATGCAGTTTCTTGATTTAGCTCTCCCTTTGGCTGTACCACCCTTCCTTCATCATTCCTTGACTGGCAAAGTGCATAAAAATAGAAATCTGACTGTTTGAATCTAAATAATGCATACAGACAGCTGAGTGTGTGTGTGTGTGTGTGTGTGTGTGATGAATTCACATGAGCACCTGTTCACACAGGCATGTATCTGTATGAAGGCTGACATGCGTTTGTGTTTGTAGGCCTTAAAATAATTTGTCAGTACAGTTTTTTTTCATGTCACTTACTTTTAAACAAAAATACTGAAGCTTTAATCGGTTCTAATTAGTACTAGAAACGGTATTATCAAATGTCCAGCCTATTTCAGCATGACCAAGACATATTTTTTGTTTCAGTCAGAATTTAACTTTTCAGAATGTTCTTATGTAAATCGTATTACTGTTCAATGAGGATGTTTTTTTCCATATCCAAGCTGAAAACCAGCTTAACAGGCAGATACAATTTGCATCCATTAAGAGTGTCTAAATTCACCTCCTTCATGGTCTGACTGTTGAGGTTGACAGTCATCTGAAGGAGGGTCATCCACAGGGGTGAGATAGCATTGCGCCTCAAGCTGTTGTGAATAAAGAGGCAGATGGTTCGAGCTACCTGAGGGACCGACACCCCCTACAGGGCACACGCAGTCCACAGCCAGGGGTAAATGTCCTACAACTGTTTATTATGACCTTCAACAGCTGCTGCTAATTTGAAACAAATACCTTTGGATCAATATTAATGGCAGACATGATTTCTAATGTTCTATCGTACCATATGTGTGCATGCTTGTATGTTGCATATATTATTTAACTAACTGTAACTGTAAATATGACTGCTTTACTGTGTTAAGTATTGAATTGATTTCAGTCTCGTCACATGGTTCTCTGGATCCTAATTAAGTTATTTAGGCTTTGCATCTATAAACACACAGTAAATGAATTAATAGCTATACATTTTGTCAGACCATGTTCCTATCTAGTTTTGCAGATTGGTTTAATGTTAAAGAGATACAGTTGACACTAAGATATTACCCCAGAATTGAAACACATTCTGCACTCATGGCTATTTATTCTGTTTTTAATTTAATATGCCAGTGCCCTTATATTCAGCAGTCACTTTCTCTGCTCTGTTCAGGACGACCGAAGAAGGGGAGGGTGGAGCAGTTGGTGTGTTGCTATGTCTTCATATGCATTCATGTAGCAAATTTCCCTCATCATCGCATTGCCATTAGGCAGAGCTTTTTCACAACTCACAGCTCAAACACTTTGTCCTGAGAAATCCAATTACTAATAGGACACTCATGCATGTGCAGCAGCAACATCACAGGACAATTTCTATGAATATATAAATTAAACTGTGTCTGTTTACAGTACAATATGATAACTATACAAAACATTTTGATTTACAACATCCATGGGTCCATTTACATTTATACATTTCAAAAAAAGCTTTCCTTTAAGAACCAATATTCTAAATTGATTTTTTTCAAAATCTGAATCCACATATGTTTATTTCTTTATTCATACTTAATCAACATTGACATTTTGAAAACATAAGTGTAAATGTGCCATCGTTGGCTCAACAGCTAATTTACACCCATAGCCCCAACAAAATTATAAACAGACGGAACCGATAAAACCAATGTAATTGTATAATTGACATATTATTGAAAATCAGACGGCACACAAGCAATAGCTAGTCATTTGACACACCCAACACACAGTTTGGGCCACTGTCTTTTAGCAGCGGTGTTCTTCTGATTCTCTTTTTTCCGCCTCAGGTGCTGTATGTTCACCATAAACCATCCTCTCATCTCAGCTGTCGTAAATGTCTTGGAGGCAAAAAAAAAAAAAAAAACTCTTGTCCCGCCCTCCCCCTCCTCCTCCTCCTCTGTGGCTGAGATGTAAAGCAGTTTGTGCTTTGAAAGCCTGAGTGGCTGTGAGAGTCTGTGTAGATGATTGAGCACAGAGCCGAGAAGTGGGGATGATGGAGGAAGACGATAGGAAAAGATGACGGGATGGAAAAAAAGGATGCAGAGTGCCGCTATGAATGTAAATGTTACAGTGATTAAAAAGTAGAGGGGTAGAGATGGATAAACATTCAGTGTTTTGAATGAAGCCCTCATGTGTAGAGTGGCATCCTCTTTGAGCCTGTCCCCTCCCCCACATCTGTAAAGATCTGCTGACTGGCTACTAGAGCTGCTCATCACTCGGCAGCCATCCTGTGATAGGCTCGTGTCTCAACAGCACTGAGTGTCTCATTGGATGGCTGATGGATGCCGTGCAGGGGGGACAGACTGGATGCTGTGATGGTCTGAAGCATTTGGGTCCCTCTTTTTCAGCACACTTGGATCTACCTCTGAGACACTTCCCCATCTCCTGTGTTTTTAATTTGCCTTTATAGTCCCAAGGACTGCTCTTTTAATCTAGTAGCAGAATGGTGGACATGAAAGCAAATACTTGAGCATTACTGGGCTATTTCTGCATGAAAGGTTCTGCTGAGGTGATGTGCACCTAAGCTGTAGTTGCATCATGTTTCCATATGGAAGTCTGCTGGTGAGCTGCACATGCTGTTGTCATTGATTGTTGGTGGTGTGTAACCCATATAGTCCTCCTCTCTCCTGGGACCAGAGAGGACAGCAGTGGAAGGGGGGGGGGGGAGGACTCGGGGGTTTGAAGCTGATGGCCAAGAAATCTGGAGGTGCTTCACAGCATCTCCTTTTATGGACTACACCAGCTGTCTAAGAAGATAAAGAGCAGCATAACAAAACAACCAGCTGCGAACAAGCACATAGGTTCTCTACTGTCTCTCTGGGAACGCAGCGAAGGAAAACTACACGTACGTTTTTGTGTTTTTTCCTTTTTGAGCTCTTACGTTTTTCTGAGGGCTCTCTGCTTTTCTGTCCTTTTGTAAAAGTGGCTATTTGGAGTCATTACATTTTAGTACAGACTCTATAACCCTCCAGACTATGCTGCAGTGTATGAATTTATGTTTTTTGTCAGTGTGAGGTAAAAGTTGATCTCACCATTCACTGTGCTGTTAAATCAAACTCCCCAAACCATATAGCTCAGTATAATAAACCACTGTTTAATTTGTGTTGAACATGTTGCCTGTGTGTGTTCCAGTTTGTCTTCGACAGACGTGGGTTTCATCCTGGTCATTGATCGCCGGCAAGACCGATGGGCAGCCGTCAAGGGGACCCTGCTTCGTATCGCAGTAAGTTGGTCTTTGTGTATGTACATGTGACCATGCACTTACTTTCTGTCTGCATGGTCTGTGTTGTTAATGTCTTTGTGTCTTGTGTGGGAGAGAAACAGCTCTTGAAATGAGAGGACCCTGTTTTGAGAGGCACTGGCCTTGTACCCTCACCCACGGGGGGGAGGAGGTTGGTCAGGACAGAGAGAGGTGTTGGAGAGCCCCCATCTCGCTCTCAACCCCGTCCTTGAACTCTCTCCCATCGCCATCGCAGCCTGCCATGTGTTTCCATAGCTACAAGGACAAATAAACAGTCACATGCCAAAAAAAGAGACAGAAGTAGATGATGTTTCTTTTGTTCACTCATTCAATTAAATGTCTCACATATCATCTTTGCATCATATTATTTACTGCTGAGAAACAACAAATGTATTTACACATCACAAAAGGCCAAAACAAAATTAACATACTGAGTCTGCTTAATTGATGGATATCTAATATTCAGCCTGGTTTAAGGACTCCCATGCTGTGTATCAGGAGGTGCAGCCTGCAAGCCTACATAGTTTGAGTCATATTCTTTATTTTTGTGGGCTGTAATCAGTTGCTGAGTGCTCCTGCAGGAAGGGAAACGGTTGTATAAACTGTCTCCCTTCTTTTTAGCACATAATTTATTTTCCTAACACCTCTTTCATTGCTACTTAATGGCTAATCGCACCTTTTTTTGAGTCATTTATGTTGCTAAATAAAGGGAATGCAGTGGTAGATCATCAGACTTAAATGGGATTCTTCTTTTTCCGCTCATTTCAGTTGCTCCAGTCTTCTCCTCTGGGAACCGAAATGCCTATCTGTTCATCTGTGTTTCATGTTTTCTGTAGGGAGGTGATGAAGCATGTGTGCGTGGGGGAGAATCACACCAATCACACAATTTCTCAGCATATTGCTCTTTTGGGCTAAAACAATGGGCAGTTGACTAGGACCATGATTCATGCTCTAATATTATGTGTCACATTTTAACAGCTTTACCAGCTTCATTCATATCAACGTTCAGCTTCTATTCCCTACCAGTGTAGTACAAAAATGTTTATTGTTGTTGATATACAGGAAGCAGAAATTTTTTTTAAGACATATAAAATGTTAAAGTAATTGAGTTTTTCTTCAAAGGTTCTACATAAAAAAGCACTGTTTTGGGTTGGACAGATCCTCACAGGTCTCTCATTAACGCTGAAAGCAGTTAAGTAATAACGCAGAGAAGGATATACGAAAAGATGAAATGAGAGATGAATATCACCACGCGTGTTGTCTCGAGAGACATGGGAGACCACATCGCTCATTTCAAATTAAATCAAGCTTTATTAATCCCACAAGGGGGACTTTTACAGGCTGACAGGCTGGTAATAGGGGGCATTCAGTCATCCCTGCAATAATCTGCTGTTTGGGGTGATTCAGCCAGTCTGCTAAATGGATGATGATGAAAGCTGGCTCTTTTCAAGCTGATATTTGTAGTAGAGACTAGTTAATACTGTGATGTATTCACTCAGCGAGGTTATTAAGTCAGTATGTACATGTATGAGGGCGTGTGTGTGTGTGTGTGTGTGTGTGTGAGAGAGCGAGAATAAGTGAGGATATTGAATGTTTACAGTGTCAAATGATTCCTTTTGTCTTAATGTGCGTCTATGTATATGAGCACACTTGTGTATACATGTGCTTGTGTGAATGTGGGTCAGTGCATTTCAAGGGAAGCTACCCGTTGCAGTGCATGGCTGAGTTTGATCTGATGACAGACAGAAAGTGTGTTTATAGACTGGTTCTAATTAAGTCTACCGAGTTACCGTCAGTCCCTAAAGCACACCCTCCTCCCTTGTCATATATCTGGCTCTTCTTAGAGGCGCTGTGCACATGTGTGCGCGCGTGCGTGTTCGTGCTTATCTCTGTCCACCATTGACAAAGAACAAAGAACAAGTAGACCATGACTGCCAGCAACCACAGATCCAAGCAGCACGGTTGAATGGTTAGAAGCTACAATATACATTTAAAGGATAAGGCTGGAGATATTCTGTAGTGTTGCCCTTCAGAAGGCTAAAACCAACAATGCTCTATTGCATCTCTAATACTTTCTGACTTCTCTACCCTGTCTGGGATTTGGGGCTAAGGGCCACAGTCATTCTTACTGAACATGTAAATCTTTGGTCATGAATATATAGTTTTATCTTTAAAAAAAAAAGAAAGCCAAAAAAAAATTCTAAAACATCTCGGAACAGTTAGCAAAAATTTCTCGTATACTCGAATTAACCAAATAGTGTATTTTCAGCTGCAAATTTGGTGTACTAGTGAGGATTTATGGCAGTGGTGTATGTGGGACTGACTAAAAAAAAAAAAGTGCTCACTTGTTCATTATAATAAATGAATATGTAAGGTCGCAACGGTGTGCGTAATTAATGTGTTTTTAATAGTTTTTGGACAACAGAGTTACAGTATATGGCACAGAGGAATAAGATATATCACACTTTGGCTACAAAGGAAATACTTGTTAGTAGGATCAATTAGGATCAGTTTTTAATTTGGATCTTTCCATGGGATTTGTTGACAGTAAGTAAAATATAGACAGACTTATCCTTTAGGAAGCCAGTTTCTGAGTGTGCTGCACCACCCATTAACCATAAATACACTGAATATAATAGCCCTTTATTGCGTGGTAGAACCTACTACTACCATGTTATAAAAACAGCTGTATGTCCTACAATAAGTTTCATTTCTCCAGATGGTCAGTGACCATTTTCACAGTGCTCCTCCTGGTTTTGGCAGGTCGGCAAGGACAAACACTGAATTGATTTATTAATTCCATTAGCAGTGCCCATCCCAAGTGGTTTCTATTAACAATGTATTTATGGTCCTTTCTGCTTAGACCAGCATTCCCCAACTCACTCGGGAAGGACAGCCAATCAGGCGAACCAGCCGCTTAAGTCATTAGCTAATTAAAGTTGCGTTAACAATTGCATTGCCTCACGAGGGGAGATCAGTATGTCCACCCTCAAATGCCAATTAAAATGTCAGTCACGACATTTTAATTGGCATTTTATTGGTTCTGTTGGCTGAGTTGAGTGTGTGTGGTAGCTACGTAGCATGATAAATATGAGGAGGATTAAGCAAACCTTTTTTGCTTAGTTAGAATACCTTTGCTTTATGTTTGTTAGCGAGGAAAACTTTCCCCTGTGCATCATTCCATATTATTCCATATTAAGCCAGGTGGGTAAAGAAAATCTGTGAAAATGTGCCTGCACACATGTATGAGTTGGTGGTGACTCCTTCTACCTCATTATTCATGCAGAAGCGTCTCGGGGACATGAAGATTAATGTCTCTGCCACATGACGGTGCCCTGCATACCCCACATCTTTCTCATTCTCTTGTACTCTACACACTCCACGTACATGTTTGAATGTGTTTGAGCAAGAGTTTTCACATGGGACGCAGAGGGACAGACAAAGGGAGGGAACAATATATAGGAGGTGCAGGCTGTCAGCAGAAAGGACAGAACATGTGCTGCTGATGTGCGGTATAATGGACTCTGTCTGCTCTTTCGCATAAGTGACCATCTCTATCTATTCTCTCATTTCAGGGCTCCTTCCCTGGAAACCTCCAGCTGGTTCTGGTTCTGAGGCCCACCACCTTCCTGCAGCGTACAATCTCGGACATCTTCTTCAAGTTCAACAAGGATGAGTTCAAGATGAAGGTGCCGGTGCGTACAGTCACTCATACCTCTGGAAACCCTGTCAGTGACCTGTGTCCTTCCCTTTGTGGGTCATAAATTAGTCCAATCCAACTTATTGAATGAAGATTTTAATAGACTGCTCATAGAACATAAAATGCTAGTTAATATGATTATTATCAAGTAATATGTATGTAATAGTTCAGGTGTTTGTTTCAGGTGATCATGCTGAGCTCAATAACTGAGCTGCACTCCTACATCGACCGCAGTCAGCTGACCCAGGAACTCGGGGGAGCGCAGGAGTACTGCCATGAGAAGTGGATCTCTCACCGCACTGTACGTACACCGTATCCACCACCTTAGTGGTCAGCATGGACAACATAACACTGTCCCACACCGCCATTACAAGGCCCTTTATGAGTAAGATAAATTAATACGTACAGCGAAATAGGTACATGTAAAAGACAAATAAGAATAAAATAAAACAGAAGAGGTTTATATGTTTAATTTGTTGTCGAGTTACCCTTAGCTGGTATATGTCAACGTTGTGTAATGAAAGTTAATAAATGGTAATGACATCATTAAAACAAGACCACTACTTTAGGATGAAACCCTTCATCAAAAGTGTTTAGTAAAATCCAGAAAAGCACAAAAGCAATAAAACATGCAGCAATAAAAACTACTGTAAGAAGTACTACATACATGTACATACTGCATGGTGACTATCTTTGTTGTGTCTTGTATGCTTCAGGCTATTGAAGGCTTTGCATTGATGGTAAAGAAAACAGCACAGACCATGCAGTCGTTTGGGATGGAGCTGGCTGAAACTGAACTCCCCAATGAAGTCCAGGCCACAACCATCCTGCTGAGCACACACACCAACAAGAAAGACAAAATGAAGGTAACACCATTAACATACATATACATTATTTCTCTGTTTATCTCTGTATACAGTATATTCGTTATGTATGTGGGTTATATCACTGCTTCTGTTTGTGTGTGTCTGTAGGAGGATCTGCTGGTGGCTCTGGGTCAGGGCAGCAGGCTGCTGGAGAGCATCAATGAGCCTGTAGTGCGAGACCCTGACCACAACATGAACCAGGATGAACTGGAGAACATGGCTACCGTGCAAAGGTTAGAAGAGCTGATGTAGCTGCAGGATTGTGTTCTAATTGTCTAGAAGAAAAAATGAATGAAGGCTCATTAACATAAAAGAACCAGAGAGATGGATGTGATAATGTTTCAGATGTTTTGTCATTTCTCACAAAAAGCTCAGGTTCCAAACATTATACATTGGCATATATCATCACCTGAAAAAAATTGTTATGGTTACTATAATGCGTTATTTGGGTAACTGTTGACACTGAAGGTGTCAGAACTACTTGTAGTGGCTCTGTGTCACTATTCAGAAACTGGATAGAAAGCATGCTTTTTTATTATCAGATGCTTAAGATGAGTGAATTATTAAAATAGAGAGTTAAAAGAAAATAATAATTTAGTCATAATTGATCTTGTTGATTATCATTTAAACCATTTATTAAGCAAATGTACCAAACATTTTCAGTTTACAGCTTTTCAATGTGAATAATTGGTTTCTTATCTCCCTGACATATAAAAATGTAATATCTTTGGGTTTTGTTTTTTTTGTTTTTTATTTGTGTGTGTTATTTGTCATTAAGTTTCATATTTAAACAAACTGATTAATAGATCTCCTCTACCTCTAACCATTAGATAACATAACTAGACATTTACGATACACACTGTATTGATTTCAGAGGAAGCTGAGTATCAGCGCTGGACTAAAGATATACAGTACAGCTACCATTGTTGTTTTTTGCAGTTCACAACCTCTCAATTTATTCTGAGTGATCCGTGTAACAAAGATTAAAGCCATTACACTTTTTTTTTGTTTGTTGTTGTTGATGGCAGGTGATTTGTTCATGGCTCTCTCAGCTCTGCCATCAGTATAGTTTGAATAATAGCTGGCAAGATAGTGTGCTTTGAGGTCAGTCAGTAGGGTATTTTAAGCAACACTGAGGGCACTGATTCCCATGTCAACAGGAATTAGCTCTACAAAACATGCACACATGCAAACACACAGAAAAAAATAGCCAAATACCTCTGTCAGCATCCCCACTGCATTTTGTACTAATCCCCCCCCCCACTGCTTTTGGTCTCCTTAATTGCCTGTGTTTTAACAATCCTTCTCCATATCTTGCTGTCTCCATCTCTTGCTGTCTCCATCTCTTTCTCTGCTCCTCTTTCAGACTGCTGTCTCAGCTGGACGAGACAGAAAGGGCTTTCGATGAGTTCTGGGTGAGGCATCAGACCAAATTGGAGCAGTGTCTCCAACTGCGCCACTTTGAGCACAACTACAAAGAGGTGAGCTGCAGCCTGTTGGCTCACGTGAAATCGTCCGTAATAGACTTCAACAGAGTCCATGTGATCCCTTTTTTAAAAAAAATCCCTTTTAAACTTGAAAACCCGACTGTGGTATTTCTGCTGCAGGTGAGGGCTCTGCTGGATCAGGTGTCTGAGAAACTTGCAACCTTCTCTGAGGTGGGGATCAGCCCAGCCCACGCTGACCATATCTTCTGTGAACTCACCACCTATGAGGAGAGAGTCTATGTAAGTGATATCCAACCCCTCACAATTAAAGCTTTGTCTAACCATGGCATGAATAATATCATTATAATGTGGGTTTGTTGTATTCTCACTACTGATTGTTTCTGAATAACAAGTCACTGTTATATACAGTAATAGAGTGCTGCTGTACATCTAATCTTATCACTCCAATAATGCTGACAGTCCTGGTAGACTTTTTGTTTCAGCAGGAGCCTGAGAAATAAATAAAAATGTAGCTTGTAATAATATCACTTTAAATTTTGTTCCAAATAATTAATGTGTTTGGTGATGTTGTGCAATAAGTGGGACTGCAGGGAGACAGTCAGTATTACTGAATTATAATGTGATTATTATAATCATATTCATAATACATATGAAAGTACTGTATTTACATAGTACTTTCTTGAAAAAGGTCTGACAGAGCATAGTTTCATTAAAAACAAGACAGCAGTGTATCGCTCTGCCAAGGCTGCGCAATCATCTAAATTTACTTTAGAAAATCTTGAAAAATGTTATATCCTATAATTTGGATCCAGATCTGCATCAAAATACACATTTAAGTCATGTTGATTGGCCGATTTTTGCATAATTTTTGCCAAAAGTCACATAACCACTACAGTATGGCTATTTAAATGTATCATGTTGCTGTATAGCGCCACCAATGGGCAAAATACCATACAATTTTGCAGGATCTTTCAGAGTGCATATTGCATATTTCCTTACGTTTTGGTTCCAACTGGACAGTGCATTCAGTAGTTATATTAGTTTATGTCAAATAGGTTATGGCTACAAAAGGAATCACAACCAGTATGAAATATATTTAAAAACAAACAGGTTTTAGAATTCAGGCTCATCCATATATGAATGCTTTTGTGAAAATGAATGATTGTTTGAAGGAAGACTTGTGAAAAAACTGGTGGAGGTAATAACCGTCACTGGTCCACAGGAGGTGCTGGACCGAGCCTTGTCGTTGGCCCATGAGGGCGATGAACTGATCCAGAACTCCCACTATGCAGAGGACTCCATTCAGCCCAAATGCAGCGAGCTCAGAGCAATCAGTGAGAATGTGAGCAGCAACCTGAGGGCCAAGAAGGACCGCCTCCTCAAAGCCATAGAGCTGCACCACTGTTTGGAGAGGGTAAGAGGACAACACACCCACACACTCCCAGTGGAGTTGCCTTGTCTTGTTTGTTGTAGTTTTTTTTGTTTAGTTTTTTTTTTTTTACTGATTGTTCCTCCTCCGCTGTCCTCCTCAGGCTTCTAAATGGGTTGATGATGGTATATACCTGCTGGCGTCTCAGCCAGTAGACAAGTGTCAATCTCATGAGGGGGCGGAGTTAGCCCTGCAGGAGCTGGAGCGTTATTTGGATAACGCAGCCCAGAACCAACTGACAGACCTCAGTACCATCTGGAGTGAATATGAGGCAGTGCTCAACCAGCAGTTCAGGGTAATACGACCAACCAAAGAATAAATGTGCACTTTTAAACATCACTCTGCCATTGTCAAAGGGATTGTGACAATTTGGTGCAATTGTTGAAAACAGATTGTTAACATCTGTCTCACATATGAGGGGTATAACTATAAAATGCTGATTTGTTTCACAAAGATGTTATGTCTTCAGTCTTATCTTTTGCTACACAGAAGAGGATAAACATGTTGTAGAAGTCATTTTGCATTGTTCTTTCAGTTATTTGATTAGATTACATTATGAGAAACTCTCTAAACCTTGGCATTATTTGTGCAGGAAAAGCAACCAAATAATTTTTATACTGTAAAGATATCCCAAAGATGTACTACAAAATCCAGTGTCAGGTGTAAAAGCTGCCAAAATTCTCAATGGCCAGTGTTTATAGTGATCATCATAATGTCTCAAAATTAAAACTTCTAGACAAAAACACATTTATGTTCATTTTAAATGATATGCTGACAGAAAAATTACTTAAATAAGCATCAGGTATTACCGTACATGTCTGGTATTGACACTCCTCTGATAACTTCCTGTGTTTCAGGACCAAGTGGAGAAGGTTTTCCAGAAGCAGGCGTCCATGCAGGAGATGTTTGACAAGAGGAGGGTCAGCCTGAAGAAGCTAGCAGCCAAACAGACCAGGCCCGTGCAGCCGGTAGCCCCCAGACCTGAAGCCTTCATCATATCCCCGCTCAGCTCGCCTGGTCAGTCTCCACACATCCACACCTCAGCCTTTTATTTCACACAATGTAGAGCCACTTCAGATGGCTTTAGAGGCTTTTATGCTCTTCATTCTTTGCACAACCCTGATGCTATTCACATTATGTATGACCCTTAAATGCACATTATCAGACTCTACTTTTAAACTCTATTTTCTTCAGGCCTTGAGCACTTGATAGAGTGGATGAATATTATGGATCTCATGTATGGCTTACACTGTACCTTGCCTGTCAAACATTATTGAAAGAAATTTTAGAAACTTCCATTGTAGACACAAGTAACCCAGAAATTGTAAGTGAAGAATAGGCACTTAGGAATTTAAAAATGTTAGTGACTCAAGGTTGGCTTTTGGTCTGTTTTTTTTTTTAGTTTTAAAAGAAAACAAAATCATTCCAGAGGACTTGAAGAGGTCTTTCTTTTCCAGTATCTGAGAAGACAAACTCCTGCAAAAAGTAAAAAAAAAAAAAAAAAAAAATTAAACTAGGCAATCCTCTCACGAGACATGAAATAAATCATGAAATTCTTTACATATTAGGCTTTCCTTAGGGCACCTTTTGAATTTTCAGATAATGTAAGAGGCAGCATAATATATATTCATGTCTAATCATGAAGACCTAAACCTGATAAGTGGTACTTTTTTCACACTTTTCTTGTTTGTTCTGAAATTTATCCCACATGCTAAAATCCATAAAGATCTGTTGTGCTTGCTCTCTAAAAAGGCAGCAGAAGTACTTTTAATGTCTTAAAATTTGTAGCTACAACATGAAAATGAGATGTGATTAGCATAAGTTGCGAAGTTTTGATTAAATAGTTCTCTCTCGGCACAATAAATCCCCGGTGAAACAAGGGCTATACCTAATTGTGCACACTCTACTGTTCATTTATAGTTTTTTAAAATATTCCTTTCAAAAGTATTTTAATATTTACTCTAATAGACTATTAAAACTTTTAACGCCATATTTTAAAAATATTTTGTTGCATAACAAATTGTGCAAAATCTCAAGGTGTTTTTACAGAATTATTTAAGGTAAAAATGTGATCGATCAAAATATCAATCAAAAGCATCTGTCACCAAGGTCTCGATCTATTACATCTAGGTGATTTCTAATAAAACAAAGTTACAATTATTTCTTAATTCACTTATACCTGTTTTCTCACTCATATATTCTAATTCTAAGGTATTTACAATTAATTTAAAATGACAATATGTGAGATTTAACCAAAAATGCTAAAATATATATATATGGTGTTCAAAAACTTTGTATACAGCCTATACGTATATTACCAAGCATGCGATGCCTCAGATGTTATGTTGGACTGATGACCAACCAAAACAATTCTGACTCTTTTTCCCTCATCCCCTGCCACAGCACACAGAGCACAGCAGGAGAAAAACTGCTCAGAGACAGACTCTGGCAACAACTGTGAGAAAGTGAGTGTGAGTATTGCCATGATTTTGTTTGTCTACGTTATTATCTAAAGTTTCTATTGTCTGTCTCTTATCATGGTGGTCTGACGTTGTTTTGTTTAACGCAGGGAAACAGCCAACTGCAGAACAGCGACAGTAACAGCAGACATGCCTCTCTGTCAGAGGAGGAGGAGAACCTGGCGGTGCTCAGGAGGTGAGGGATCAGCCGTCGCCCTTTCATGTGTAATCAAATTACACGGCAGATGGACTGTGTGAAAACGGCTATCTCATTATCTACAGAGCTGTGCATCTATCTTTTCTGAGTGTGGCTTCATGTGATCTCTTTTCTTGCCTCTCTGTGTGCAGGCACGTTATGAACGAGCTGCTGGAAACTGAGAGAGCCTATGTGGAGGAGCTGCTCTGTGTATTACAGGTGTTTATTCACTCCATTTATTTTTTTCTCTGTCTTTTACTTGTGCCCAGAATTTCATGTGTGGTTTTTTGTGCGTTACAGGGATATGCCTCTGAGATGGATAATCCAGCAATGGTTCAGCTCATCCCTGCTCCTTTGCAGAACAAAAAGGAGGTTCTGTTTGGCAACATGCCAGAAATCTACCACTTCCACAAGAGGTGAAGCAGCACCATCTGCCTGTCATTGGTGATATCAATGCACAGTGGCTTGGCATGTTGTTAGCCATCAAAGCTAATCAACATGTTATTCAATTTTGTTGTTTCCAGGACATTTCTGAGGGAGTTGGAGCAGTACACCGACTGCCCAGAGTTGGTTGGAAGGTGTTTTCTACAGAGGGTGAGTGAATTATGAGATTTTGTAATGAGATTTTCAGCACAGAGGCTTCTTCAATACAAATGTTTTCACTGCCTTCCTCTAGATGACAGACCTGCAGATCTATGAGAAGTACTGTCACAACAAGCCTCGCTCTGAAAGCCTTTGGAGGCAGTGCTCGGACTGTGCCTTCTTCCAGGTGAACAGACAGTCAGCACCTTTATGGTTTTAAGTAAATATTCTTTACTCTGTTTTATTTGACACAATTCTTTTCTCTTTTTATTTCCATCAGGAGTGTCAGAAAAAGCTGGAGCATAAATTGGGCTTAGATTCGTATCTTCTGAAGCCTGTTCAGAGGATTACCAAATATCAGCTTCTACTGAAGGTATGATACCATCTGTTGGCCGCAAATCACCTGGACCTTTCTTTTCAGCGGGATTTCGGTTCTTCAGTCATTGCTTTGAGCTGCATGCTTATTGTGTGTCTGACTACAGGAAATGCTGAAGTACAGTAAGAGCTGTGAAGGGGCCGATGACCTGCAGGAGGCACTGACCTCCATCTTAGGCATCCTCAAGGCTGTCAATGACTCCATGCACCTCATCGCTATTACAGGATATGAGGTGAGACGTTACAGAGAATGCAGGCTTATCAATCACAGAACAGATTTGAATATGATGTTGTGCAAAAGTCACACTGATCGGTGGTGAAGTGTGATGTCCTGGGATGGCACCAAGCACGTCGGATTGCTTGCATGGTTGTCTTAGTCATTTAAAGACCAACAAAGAAGTGGGGATACATAAAGGCAGATGGGAATACACTAACGGTAAAGGAAGGAGAAACACAAAGTATAAACAGCTCACACATTAATGGAAACAAGAATTCAAATAAAATAAAAAATACATTAAAAAAAGATACAAAACCAAATTATATATATATATATATATACACACACACACACACACACACACACACACACAGTGCTTTTACACCACTGAAGATTCCACTAGTAGGCCTTCTATTTCACATAAATGCCTAAATAAATAATAATAAATGGCTAAGGATATATAGATTCAGCATATACAATAGTACAATGATATATAACATCATTTGTGGTTAAAAACGATGAATGAATAAACAACATGTTTGTCTGTGCAGTTTGCAGCTAGACGTAATTGTTTGTTCAGGGCTGTGTGCAGTTTTTATTATGTTACATGATTTTTGGGTGTTGAATTCAGAATTTAACTCACATTAAACTGAAAGAGTCCAAAGGGATAAAACAGTATTTGATATTGTCTATCTTCTTATCATCAATTTGTTACATTTTGGCAAATCGGGCAAATAATTGTTGCCCATATTTGTGGACTTGGGTTGATAAGAGAGATGTGATTTCAACATTAAATCTGCTGTAGAGCTGCAACGATTAGTCGATTAATTGATTAGTCGATCGACAGAAAATTAACTGGCAACTATTTTGATAATTAAATAATCGTTTTAGTCATTTTTAAGCAAAAAAGCCAAACATTTGCTGCCTCCAGCTTCTTAAATGTGAGAATTTGGTGCTTTACTTTGTCGCACGTGATGGTAAACTTAATAGCTTTGGATTTTTAGTCTGCTGCTGAGACAAAACAAGACATTTGAAGAAATCACCTCTGGCTGTGGGAAATTATACATTTTCACAATTCTTCACTATTTTCTAACATTTTATATATAAAATTATTTAATGGATTAATTGAGAAAATAATTGGAAGATTAATCGATTAAAAAATAAAAAAAATTCATTAGTTGCAGCCCTAATCTGCTGTCGGTTTAAATAGACTGAGACATGTAGATCCAGAAAGCTGTGACTCATTTTGAATTTCACTGTCACTTCATTCAACAAATTAGACTTTGTGTTAGGTTCTGTGTTGTGCAAAAGGAAGTGCTTGTCAATATGAGATAGAGTCTTAATATTTTATTAGGAGAAACACATACTGTTTACTTGGGCAGCTGCTTCCATGGAAATATGGTCCCATTATTCAGAATACAGATGGACACTGCCATATAGCACAGAACACAGGCTAGACAGAAAACAGATAGGTTAAATGGAGCCGAGACTGAGTTGTTTAAACATCAAATTGTGGCCTCTATATAGTATTTTAGAACATATGCGGTATGCAGCCAATCGGCTCTATCTTACAGCAACTCTCTCCTTTCTCAGGGTAATCTGAGTGAGCTGGGTAAGCTGCTGATGCAGGGGTCATTCAGCATGTGGACAGAGCACAAGAAAGGTCATGCCAAGGTTAAGGATTTGGCCCGTTTCAAGCCAATGCAGAGACACCTCTTCCTCCACGAGAAGGCCCTGCTTTTCTGCAAGAGGAGGGAGGAGAACGGGGAAGGCTACGAGAAAGCTCCGTCATACAGCTTCAAACAATCTCTGAATGTGAGCACTTCTACAGCAGCAGTGTTGAGGATTTTGCTACATTTGTCTCTTATACTGCCATGTATTTGTATTTATAAAATGTTTTATAATTTTATCTTGCTATCTTTTTTTTAACAGATGAGTGCTGTCGGCATTACTGAGAATGCAAAGGGAGACAACAAGAAGTTTGAAATCTGGTGCAACTCCAGAGAAGAGGTCTATATCGTTCAGGTACGTTAACACATCATAATTAATAGTCTGGTGATATTCTACATTTTTTCTAATTGTCAACAAATCCCATGAAATGACCAACATCATCCAACTAAAAAGTATTGTCTTTGATTCCTCTGTGCCATAGAGCTCAGTCAGTCCTTTATTATATGTCCTGGTACTGTAAATTCTCGCTTGCTCTTATTAATCTGAGGCTGAAAATAACCCAATCAAATTCACAATTTACTGTTATTTTGTTTGCTAGCTGTTTTGGGAAATGACTGAGCCTTTAAAAAAAACAAAAGTATATATTTATGACCCATTTTTAATTTACATCTTACATCCTAGTAGAAAAGACTACGCTTGGCCCTGACAGTGTAGGGAAGCTGGAAAGTATTGACTAACACATTGTTGGTTTTTTGGTCTTTTACAGAATTTGTTGACAATAAGAAAAATACAAAGTAACCACAGGGTGTATCCTTAAAGCTGGGGTAGGCAAAATTTGTGCAACCTATGCAAAACCTTCCACCTCTCTCTGCTGCCTTGTATCACTGCGCTAAGCCCCTCCCACAAAACTCACAACTTCAACTGGCAGGAGGCGGGTTACCCTGCGAAACCTTATCTATGACCTTAAATGATAAAGTCTCCCATCACAGGATAGATTTTCTGAAGCCTGTAAACAGAGCCAAGGGGAGGGGCAGAAGTAGAGGTTTTCTCTCAGACCACTTGAATTACAATATGCTGGGCGGTTATTATGGAATTTTTGCCCAATGACGGCAAAAAAATACTGCCTACCCCACCTTTAAACTGCAAGCTGCTGTATTTGAACAATAGGCATGCATGTGGATGTCTACATCCAGGTAACAGTGGCGAGCATTATACAGTTTACACTGAGCCTTTTAATAGACTGTCTCTATTTCAGGCGCCAACGGCTGAAGTGAAAACCACTTGGGTAAATGAGATCAGGAAGGTTCTGACGACCCAGCTGGAAGCGTGCAGAGGTACAGAGAGAGGATGTACTCTAAATGCCATTTCTAAATCTAATGTTCACACTAATATTTTATCAGTAATGATTAGATAAGAAAAAACTTTGCAATCTTTCATGGGTGTGTTGAAGTGGTTGTTCTCCCTCTCTGTGTTTTTAAAAGCCAGCCAGCAGAGGGCACCAGACCAGGTTTTCCAGTTCCCTCCTGTGCCTAGTGGATCAGTAAGCCTCAGGTAAGTCTGTATTCCCCACGTCATGTGTTCTCTCTCACACTTTAAATGAACAGTTTGATTTGTGGCAACCTTGAATGCCTCAAATGAATCTGTGCATAATCAGAAACACGATTCTTATGCTCCACTTTTGTCCACCCACAGTCCATTCAAGTCTGGTCAGAAGAGCTTTAAAAGGGGAGAGGAGAAGAAAGCTGAGCCCTGCAGCCCTGATGCCAACTCCTCTTCTTCACCAAAACCCACAGGAAAAGGTGAGTAGGGAGAGCGAGATCCAGTTAGACAATTTTTTTTAAACAAATCTGCCTTTAGCATTTGTAGTGTACACTTGGTGTACCTCTTTATGATTAACCCATGTCTGTCTTATCTTCTGTCTTTTCCACTGAATCATATAACTTCTTCCCTATTTATTCCTTTACTCCCTTTACGCTTGCTTAACTCACCTTCTTCCTTCCTTCCTTCCTTCCTTCCTTCCTTCCTTCCTTCTTTTTGTCCGTCCCGCCTTCTTGCTTTTCCTCCGGGTCAGATGAGGCTGTGACAAGCCCTACCTCAGACAGAGCTGCTGTGGCTAAAAAGCGCTTTACTTTACAGGGCTTCAGTAACCTCAAAGCTCAGAAAGGTAATTGCAGGCCGTTGTCAATTTCACATCCAACACATCACATTGTCTTCTGCATTTGTGAAATGAAAAAGTGTATTTTCATTTAGTCGAAGTCGAAGACTTTTGTTGAGTCCTTTTTAAAAAAAAAAAAAAAAAAAAAAAAAAAAGATATTTTGGAAATATCCTTATTTGCTTTCTTGCCGAGAGTTAGATGAGAAGTTGAATACCACTGTCATGTTTGTATGTAGACCACAATTTGTAGTTTTTACATTTTGGTTTTTGTATGGATTAAGCAAACCAGATAACGTGTTAGCTAGTGAGCTTTAGCAGTGCTGGTAGGCAGATTTTGTTACCTTCGGACAAAGCCAGGCTAGCCGTTTCCCTCTGTTTCCAGTCTTTATGCTAAGCTAACCGGCTGCTGGCGGTACAGACATAAGAGTGGTATCAATATCGTCATTTAACTCTAGGCAAGTAGGTTAAGCAAATAAGTCTCTGAAGGACAAAATAAATAAAGAAGTAATATATTTTAAAGATGTTTGGTCACTAGGTCAAATACTGCATGCTTCCCTCCACAGAGCGCTCAACTACTGATGATAAAAGTTTTACATTACCCATGAACATCCTCCCATCACCAGGTATCACACAGCTCTAGACCCCGGTTTTATTCAATCCAGCACCATTCCCTTTTCACAGATTTTCCTTTTCATAGTAGGAAAAGCACAGAAGTTACTAATAACATTAACGATGGCTCCGTTCTATTCAAGTGTCCCAGTAAGACATAACAGTGTGACGGTGAGCCAGCATGCACAATACCAGGATCTTCAGCCATCATTAATTTTATTATTTGCACCCGAGCTTTTCCTACTGTGACATGTCAAAATGTCTTCTCTGAAAAAGGCCTGTGTTGCTGATGGTAGCCTCTTCCATTCAAAACGCATCACAACATCGAGCTGCATTTTGCAGGTTGTCTGTGAAACCAATTAGTTTTCTACCTCTATGTTAGTTGTCTTTCCTCAACCTTTCTGATCCAGCTGTTAGTTCACCTTGCGTCTGTGTCATTTTAGACAGCTGAAAATTAGCTGTTTGCCATTTAACCTTTTGTATATGAAAATTTTGGTCGTGATTTCTTTCTTGCCTCAACAAACATCCTTGTCCCTCCTTTTTCTTGCTCGATGGTAGGATCTCCCACAAGCCCTGATCACAAGACGAAACGCCAGAGCGATCCCACGCCATTCGGCTTCAAAGGTATTTAGTTTGCTCAACAAGAACTGTATACTCCTCCCTGTCTGGTTAGTTGTTTAACCATGATGCCTGAGCACAGCCTTGGTCTCTAACAATGATGAGTTTGATTGGCTGTAGCTGCTGCAGGCTGAGTGACTAGCTGTGTTTCTATTGCCTCCTATTCCTCAGATGCAGGTCCTCCCCCCCTCCACCTGAGCAGGGCCAGGTGGTTCAGCACCTCTAGTCTCTTACAGACAAAGTGGAGAGGTACACTGGCACCAGCTGGCTCACGCTGGCTATGTGTCAGGCCACTGTTTCACTACTATAAACACTTGTAGATCTTCTTTCTCAGTTTTGGCTTTGCCGTCCCACATATCCACGTTCCTTTTAGGCTCAGTGAAAATCATAGAAATACACACTGATATGGAGGGATTTCTGCCTGCCACTTTTCCTTTGTGTTGAGTCAGTTTAAAATATGAAGGTGCATGCCCGTCTCCCCAGTCTTAGAGTTTTTTGGTAGTAGTTGTGGAACAGATTGTGTCATGCTGGGATTCCTGGGATTAGCTGTTCAAAAGAGCTTTTTATGGTTCTTCCTCTCACTGTTTCACACTTCACTGCAGGTCACGCACATGTTTGACAGCAGCTGAAGCTGAACATTGCTGTAAACTAAACAACTGTGTTCTCCCTCTTCCCCTCAGGCTGGAACAAGGCCTCCCTGTTGCTTGATGCCTCAGAGGAGCAGGACGGCTACTCCAGTGCAGAGGATCCTCTGAACTCTGACCCAGAGGATGACAACGGCAAGAAGCTGGTGAGTCACTGTGTGTGACAAACAAATGTGTTAACTTGTCTGTACGTGTATTAATCACATTGCACGCACAAAAATCTGTTTGCAAAGTCAAATTATGGGGACTCACCGCTGATCCTCACAAGGCACACCACTGAATGTTTGCTTTTTTTTGCAAGTTTAGGGTAGGTTTGGGCTTAGGTATGTAGTGGTTAAAGTTAAGGTAAACTTTAACTTCAGAGAATAAATATGTCCCCCAAAGGGACAAAAACAAATTTGTGTTTGTGTGTGCATATCTAGTGATTAAGTGTATGCACCAAATTTTACTTAAAAGGCCTTAACAAGGCATGAAACTGAAAATGTTGATGCTCAAAGTATATTATTAGAAATGTTAATAGCAGCTGGATTAGTAACATGATGATGATATAATGATCTATTTTACTGTAACAACTGATTGGTCCTCTTTGCCCATACAATATACATTATTCTTAGGGTTATTTTTCAACTACTTTGTCTTGTCTTTGCATTCATGTCGATCTTAACATTTATTTAAATATAAAACACTGTCTAGATTACACATACATCATACCATGCAATCTGAAACTACCTTCCTAAAACAATTACTGTATGTTTCTGTAAAATCGATCTAATTTCTCAATTATGTATTTCTTTCCATCGTGGTAGATAATGGAGTAAACCGCATGTAATGTACCACATATGACATTCTACATGGCTAACTTTCCAGTTTTAATAAACGTTGGTGTTTCATTTACATTTTCTTACAGCAGCAATATTTTTTGGCAGCAAAACAACAGCACAACATTAACATATTATCACCTTTATTAAGTTGTTATTTCAAACATGTCCACAAAGAAACAGTCGTCTATTTACATGTCAAGCAGACACAGAGCAACAACTCCTGAGAGAAATATCTGGCTTTTTAGCTGCTAAATGTGTGTTCATAATAATATGTTCACCAGCTAGTCGCTAACTTTGTCTGTCTTTTGTTTGGTGTGAGGCAGGTAGCATATAATGGGTTTATCACAGCTTGATGGCTGTGGCTGGAAAAGAGGTTGATGAGAGGAGAGAGACTGAACCAAAACAGTAAAGTAAACCAAAACAATGAGCTCAAAGACAGAGTTTGGTGATAATTCTGTGGGTTCATTGCTACGAGTGACCCCTTTCACACTATAGTTGACCTGTTTTGATTGGTTTGTCCATTCGTAGCAAACAAATATCATACATGTTAATGTACACTCTTGATTTGTGTTGACCCTGGCAAAGTGCTAGTTTTCCAATTTTGATATGTATCCTTTTCTGTTTTCTCGACTTTGAACAGTGTGCTGGCAAATACACAGTGATGGCTGACTATGAGAAGGGTGGCGCTCAAGAGCTCTCAGTGAAGAGTGGAGAAATGGTGCAGCTGGTCAAGGAGGGGGATGACGGACAATGGTGAGAATACAGCCTTACTGCTCTGCTGGTAGAAATAAAAAAATAAAAATATAGCAGCACTGCTATAACAGTACTTTTGTATGTGCGTGGTCATGCAGGTTTGTACGTAACCTGAGCACTTCCAAGGAGGGCTGGATCGCAGCTGCTAATCTTATCACGCTCATTGGAAAGTCCAAGTCTTGCCAGTCTCTCACCAGCTCAGGTATTCAAACAAACAATCCAGATAAAGGTTGTGACACATGAACAGATAACTGTTCAGCAAGAGTACTACATCTGACATTAACCCTCAATATGTGTGTGTGTTTTTCTAAAAGAAGGCAGTGGCTCTGGAAACCTCAGCACATCGTCCAGCTGCAGTGAGACCTACACAAGCTTCTCTGACATCAAACCCTGAACTTCTCAGCACTTCCTCCATTACCAAACTGCCCTTGCGAATGCTAGCATCATGTGGTGCATCATCTGTGCTGTATTGCCAACATCGGTACTTTTGTCAGGTTTCCACAGAAAGCTGTATTTTTTCAGTTTTTAAAATCATGCACATGCACCAGTTATTAAAATAGTGTTATACATGTGCACATGTTATAGATTTGATTGTGGTGCAATTGTGCGGTGAAGATAAATACATCACAGGCAGTAATTTCACAGTATAGTAAAGTGATCTTCCTCTAGTCATACACTTGTCTGTATATTTTTTATGAAGAACAGAGGAATCCCTGTGATTATAATGTAATGAATGGGCCAGCAGGACTGATCTCAATTAATGCATCTATTTGTGTTCACATTGAAAGTGGAGAGAGATTCGTGATATGGTTCATGTGCGCTAATTCACCCGGGAGTTTATAATTCCACTGTTACTGTAAATAAAAGAGGGAGAGAGATAAATACGTACAGCTTGTTTATCTTGAATGAATATTTTCTGAGAGTCTAATCACCCACTGTCCTCTGCTTTTTTTCCCCCTTTTACATGTTTATTTATTTGTAAGAAACGAAAAAGCCCACATATGTGTAGTCACTTTTTAATTTGCTTCTCATCTCTTCTTCTCTTACTGTCTTTTTACTCTCTTCCTTTCTGTCAGTTGTGTCTGTTGTCAGTCTGTCATTAGAAACCTGTTCTGCCACCAGCTGCTTGTGTATGAGCTCTTGTCTTTTCCGGTCTCTGACGGCCTCTGTATGCTGCAGTTTAAAAAATGTTCTCCATGTGAATAATCAGAAATCACTGTATAGCGCTAACTTATTCCCTGAGAAGGGATCATGTTCTGAATGTAGATATTGTTCAATATCTGTCATCAAATGTTTGAGATGCTATATTGTACATTAAGTATGGTGAAGTCACTACTTTGTGACTTGTCTAATTTTTTTTACATGAACGACTTGTGATAATTCAGTCACTGCCTCTTCTTTTGTCTCGTGTGTGCCTATAAATGAAGACTTGATACCTGATTACACTACTAGGTAGTCTTGTATCTTCTCTCATTATAGCTCAATACTGATACATTTTTCTATGGCTAAAGTAAATTACGCATTTTTTAAACATCTGGAGCAGGTGCAGAGGTCAGGCACAAGGCCTCAGATAGCTTTAAAAAAAAATCCCTGGGACAAGAAATGAAACTGAAACTGTCCAAGTGGGTTGCCATGTTTGTTAAAACCCACGCAAATACATTACATTACATTACGTCATTTTTAGACAAAGTGAAATCAGGCAGCTGAAACTGCGAATTATGAGTTTTGGAACTCATAATTCGCCAAATGCCAAATGTTTTATTTAACAGAGTAAGGCCAGAAGATTTGATTATAAAGCCACAAGTCTCAGCAACAGAACAAATCTTTAACAGCAGATGAAAACTTTCCATATAAAGCCTTCTGTGGAAGAGACACCAAAATAAATAAAATAATAAAATAAATGAGAACTATAAATTAAAAGTGCATTTAAGTAGGATTGGTATTGCTGGAATGCAACTGTTGGATGGTAAGAAGTCCAGGTCAAGGCCAGAGTATGGGTCTGGGCTCCTTCACCAGCATTTAGTCTCCAGCACGATTGTTTCGCTACTGGAGCCTAACAGGTTCAAAGGAGTTTTCTGGAGATAGTCAGAGTTCAACGCAACAGAGTTTATTCTTTAACAGAGATAAGCCCGAGCTGGCT
Source organism: Maccullochella peelii (assembly GCA_002120245.1). Taxonomy (NCBI): domain Eukaryota; kingdom Metazoa; phylum Chordata; class Actinopteri; order Centrarchiformes; family Percichthyidae; genus Maccullochella; species Maccullochella peelii. Next base: position 10,477 of record LKNJ01001860.1, on the reverse strand, counting down.
CCGGAGCCAAGACTGAAAACACACTGACAATGTATGCTCTTATGTAGCTCTCATGTCCCCGTTCATTTGGGTGGAGAATGGTGGTTTTCTCCACCCTCTTCCTTAAAAATAAACTCACTGCCTCATAAAGAATGGTGTCATATTTCCAACAATAGGGACAGACCAGGCCACCTGTCCAGGCCTATTCCTGAAACCAGTATCTTCGGAGCGTCTCCAAATTAGGATAAGTTCAGGCCTGTTCAGGGAGCCCAGGCCTGTTTAAGACACTAATATTTCTCAGACCATGTTTTTTAAAAACTTTATGATTACATGCTAAAACAAACACAATTTCTCTATTCATGCAAGCCTAACATTAGATATGGATACAAGTGATATTGAATACATTGACTATAATTTACTCTTTTATACTACAGAGCATTTGTTAATAAAATTTACTACAACACAATACAGCCTGTGATTTCCTTATCATATAAACACACTACAATACAAAAAAAATTTAAAATGATACTATCTTCTTGCCCATATGGCTTCCTTTTGTTGACACCAAAGTCCTGTCCCCAGTAATATTTCTAGACATATTAAGGGTTTATAATGACTTAAAGAAGAGTTATATTCTACAATCACACATATTTGGGGCAAAAAACGAAATACATTAAAATAAAATAAACTTAGTATTTCACAACTGGCACCAGATCCTAGATAAATATTACAGACTACAACTGAAAAAACTGTATAATTATTATTTTTTAAGTGATTTTTTTTCTTTTAAATAGCTAGGATTTTGGTTGGCAGTCAGTTTATTTAATTATTTATTTATTTATATTAAATCTTGGTCACAGCCCCGATTTTGTTGTGGGTGGAAACATAATAATAGGTATGCAAAAGACGATCTGTATCAACATTTGTCAGGACATGAGTTTTGTTCCCACAAATAACAGAACAGTTCTCAAGAGCTTGAACTGACCTGTGGGGTTTTGGGAGGTCGACGGGGGATATTTCGGATAAAACCTGGCAACCGCCAACCACAGTAATGGGCGGTGAAATTAACTTGAAGACGTTGATTATGAGCGTAGTACAACCACGACTCTGATGCATCGTGGTCGTATGTAAATTCACCGTAACCCTGCTGGCATATAATTTAACTCTTTCTTTTAGACAAATCTGCCGTTAGTCGATGGAAATGTCCCACGGTCACAAAGTGGCCTGCGTACTTTGTAAACGGTCCGAAGAGACGAAGAAAACCGGAGCGTTATCGACTAAAGATGAAGTCACGGCTCACCAGAACTGTTTGGTAAGTATTAGCATTTTTAGTCCTTGATTTTTCGTTAATTTCTGATGAATAGCTAGTGGCAACTAGGTTATAGGTTGAAATATTGGCGCTTCGACTTATGAGGAGACCCTCCTCATGCTAAAATGGGACAGAGGCAGAAAGTGAAGGATACAATCGTTATTTTATTGACATGTTTGATATCTTCCTTTGAAAATATCGAGGCAGGTAAGAGAACAGAAACTCCAATAGAAAGTTAATTGTGACTGAGATGCAAAATGAGGAGCTCCCCCATATGTAAGTACTGAGCTGATACAGGATGTGGTGTAACGACGACGGGCACATTTTTGCATTCAGGGGCAATTTAAATGTCAAATCTATGCCAAGACGAGTTTAAGACAACTTTAACTTTTGGCGTTTTTGATAAGGGTCCTTTAAATTTAGTTATTAACTGTGGTAGAATGTGACCATTTACTACTTCAAGTACTAACCCAAGTGTAATTTTGAGGTGCACGTACTTTACTTGAGTATTACAGTGTTGTTCAAATGAGCTCTCTTGCAACGAGCTAAAATGGCAGGAGAGTTCATGTACGGCGTAAACAGAGAGCAGATAATGAATGTAGCACAAAAATCAGGCTGACGTGACACTTTTAATGTATCGAAGGCCTTCGTTTACAACAGATTTTTATTCCTGCTCATACAGTGAAACACAATGAATTACAGTTATTATCCAAGACATTTTGTCCTCACTCATGTTGTTTCTGTTTTACAGTTATTTTCCTCTGGTATTTATTGCCGGGATTCTCCACAGTATGACGATCTGTTTGGTTTCTCTGTGGAGGATGTAAGGGACGAAGTGAAACGAGGAAGAAAACTGGTAAAGATGATTGACTTTTCAGATATGAATAGGGCCAATCCATTAATTGGTAGATATTTTTAGTTGTGTTCTCTTTTGTTTGCATTAGATGTGTAACAGTTGTCATAAAAGTGGGGCCACTGCTGGGTGTGAAGTCAAACGCTGCAAGAAGTCCTACCACTACCCGTGTGCTCTTCAAGATGGAGCTAAGATTTTTGAGGAACCAGACACGGGGAAATATGGGTTAGTCCAATGTTACTATTTGCCTGTATGTCTAGAAAATAGTCTTATATTCTACAACATCCTGTACCGAAGTATGTTTATTTGTTGGAAGAAACATTTGTGTTTAATTGCAGTTGAGAATGAATTCAATGAAATTATTTTTTTAAATGTATTTTGGTTTTATTGTAAAACTATCTTTGTGTTTTCATGCTTCAGGCTCTACTGCTACAAACACCATCCACAAAGGCAAAGTAAGTGGGAGGTCTCAGAATTTTTGCCCTTCCTCCTGTAAACACTTTTTTCAGTATGTTTGACATATTTTACATTTTATGTGAACTTTTTTTTTCATTTCCAGACAACGATGGTACTGTAAATGGAAGTGCCTCTTCCTCCTTAAAGCCTGGAACTTCCAAAAATCCCAGTGAAGCCGGATCATCTAAGGTTTGGTTGATGGAACTATCTATTACATAGACTTAAGGCCAATCACTGAAAACTGCACATCTTTAGAAAAAAAGGGCAGTTGCACACTTAGTTTTCACATAGTCCCCCCCAAAAATGTGGGGGGGGACTATTTTCAGGTGCGGATTAATACACATTTTGTGCCCTAGTGAGTCTTTACGGCAGCAGGATGGTGTATGTGGGACTCAAAATAAACCACAGGGGCTGTGTTCATGATGATGAAGGAACATGTCACCCATTGCAATGATGCAGCTCATTGATGTTTTTTTTAATATCTTTTGGACAACAATGGAGGTCTAAGGCAGAGAGGAATAATCTGTATCAGGGTTTGAATACACAGACAATACTTGTTGATAGGATCATGAAATTATTGTTATTTTCTTAGGATTTATCCGTCTAGCAAGTAAAGATATCCATGTTTTATTTTCATGAGGTGTATTGCCTTACCTGTGAGAAGACTGAGGGAAATATCTGCTTGGAAAGTTTGTGTAATAGCATTATGTAAGTACGTTCACATTTTGCAAACATCTTTCTTTATAAGTCTGTAACTAAATATTTCTATGTTTCTAATCTGCTCTTAACATGAATATCTGATCACATGTTTTTAGGTTATATTGTGAAAAACATGCTCCTCCATCACATAAGATGAACACAAACGGTAAGTCCGGCTCTGAGCACACGTGTTTCATGTTTTCTGTTTTAAGTTGTTTTTCTTCTTAGTATTACATATTAAATGTCTTTCTTCTCGACAGGACGGTCTGTGTGCAGCAGTGACTCCGACTCATCCAGCAATGTGACCCATCTATCTTCCAAGGTGCACATATTATTCATAGTCCATTTAAATAAAGCTTTTAAATACTATTTCTTTTTTATTTTATTCAGAATGATTCAGTGATTTTAATTATTCTGCTTTTGCAGAGACGGAGGAATTTCAGTGACAAGTAAGTGTGTGATATAATTTGCATGTTGGATTTGGCTGTTCTTTAAGTTTTTGCTTTTTTCCCTTTAGTGTTTGTAGCATCTCATGCCTTCAGCCATTATTACAGCTCAAATGATTATGTATATAACACATGTATTATATTACACTTTTGGCACCTTACATGTTCAGGTCGCAATTTCAAAAAGTTCTTGCCCACCATAAGGTCTTAGTTACAGGTGCGTACAGTAGGACTAAAACCTCTTGACTTCTTTGAGAAAACAAAGAATTTCAATGTGACTTTAACAATGCAAGACAAACAAAAACCTAAAAACTTAATTAATCTATTGATAAGATAGAAGAGATGGGGAGATAAAACAAGATATCCATTATTCAATAGATAACAAAAGAAAATGTACTGATAATAAAATAAAGAGATGTTAAAATAAAATAAAGAGAATATTCACTTTCGGTCCTCAGACCTTCATCAGGCAACATTTATATAGACAACTGGCATCATAAAGATATAGGCTATAGACTCTCATGTGGGAAAAATCCACTGATCAGATGATGCCAGTAACACAGTATGCATAAAAATTCAGGTCAATGAGCCCTTCAAATATAATGGCAAACATGATACTGAGCACTTCCAATTGTAAACATACATAATAAGCTTACCAATATTATAGAGTAATAGGTGCAAGTAGGTACACATCACATAATAAGGCCCTCTAGGGACATTAGATAAGAATTGTTTTGTTTTACAAATCAGCCCAATATTAGACAATGTATAATCTTCAAAAGGTAGAAAAAAAACACTAAAGACTATCTGAAATGGAAAAAAGCCTAATAATCACAATACTCGAAATCATTTATATCAACACGGAGAAAATACAAGAAAAAACAAACCCAGATCAACAAGAAAAATGTACCTTAACATGAACACATTTAATGTCCAGAGGCCTCATCTACACCAAGACTAATACCAGCAGGCTGTCAGGCGGGTGAGAGCCTGTAGCCTGTGTACAGTATATGTTGGTGCTGTTTGTCTATATGAACTTGGCCCGATGAAGGTCTGAGGTATAAAGCGAGTACAAGTGATGGACAGTGTGCGGGGTTCTTTGTTTTCTTTCCGAGGCACCTTATACCTTGACTGTTTTTTGCCAATCATGGACAATTCTTTTCTTTACAGTTACATCCTTGCTTTTGTTTAATGCAGCCCCATCATTTTGCTTTCCATAAACTGTAACAGTGGCAGTTGTTCTAATGCCTGATCTCTCTCCTCTGTCACAGAGAGGAAGAGACCCCCTCTAAACGTAAATCTGAAGGCTGGAAAAGAAGACTATCAGATTCAAATTCAGGTTAACCCACTTATATACAGTACAAGAGAGAATAACCTATGTGGGTTTAGCACTCTTGTATGAAGCAGTTAACACACAGATTTATTTGATTTCCCTTCTTCCACAGACGAGAATGAACCTACTGCAGAAATGGCAATATTCGCCCCTTTAGAGTCTGATTTAGACCCAAGTGGGAACTCTGTTCCAGAGTCTCAAGTAAGTCTAATCTTTGATTATTCCTCAGTAACATCATCAATGATCAATTATCTGATATTCTTTTTTCTTCTCTTTCATCTATCCCCCCCCCCACCTCGGACTGCTTCAGCTGATCAGGTGAGATCAATCCTCTTTGATTATTCACTGACAATAAGCGCATTATGCACTGTGTGACATAAAAAAAAAAGAAACACCTGTATTATGTAATGCAATGTTAATTTTTCTCAGTTATTGTACATATTAGAAGGAACAAAAATATCAGAACACCTCACTAGTGACAAACAATTAGTGATGGGTATTTTTCAATTTTCTATTTGACATTTTATAGACTAAACAAATACTTTATAGACTAATTAGCTGATCGAAAAAAATTATAGACAGAGTAATTGACAATGCAAATAATCATAGTTGCAGTCCTTCATGCTACATTAAAATGCAATCTAGTATAACACCACCACAAACTACTATGTTTGAACATGACCACAGAGTTTAATTATCTCTGACACACCGTCAACAGCTAGTAAAAATTAAATGTTAGTTTTTATGACAGGACAAGATGTAGTTTCTCTTTTGTGTGGTCACTCAGTGTAAAAATAACCATAGAAGATCTTTTTTTTTGGTCTCCACTCACAGAAAAGACACTGAGAGCCCCACTGGGTCCACCTCAGGTAGGCTGTCACAGCAGATTCAATGTATATAGAGTATGTAGCTGAGATATACAAACTATATGGTTTGCAAACTCCTGCTGTCTCCCACAGGAAATCAACTGGAGAATGACAGCAGAGATGAAGATAACGATGAAAACGATGAAACAACCATAGATTCAGTGAGTTGTTACATATTGCCTCATCATTGTTAAACATGTCTCTTACCTTCAAAGTGTATGTCTGTTTTCCCTTAACAGCTACAAATTTGTATCTTTTTGTTATACTCTATTGAACATTTGAGCAGTAATTTCTCTTTTAGCCCTGGAATAGATTTGCTGTTTCTCTCTGATAGTCACAATGTTACCTCATAATTTGAATTAGTCTGCCTATAGGAATCTATATACTTTTTATATCACCACTAGCAAAACAGTATTAACGCATCTGACATGAAAAGTGTTTTCGTCCTCCCAGGATGCTGAGTCAGATAGTCTGCTGCTTCCTGTGGAGATCTGCATGGAGTCTCAGTCACTTTCAGCGCCAAGTCCTGCAGTCTCAACTCAGGCTGTATCACCTGCACATCCCAGTGGTATTTTGGTGAAGGCAGTGAAAGAGAGAGACGGTGAAGGTAAAGTTGATTCCTATTGTGCCAGAACAGTTTGTTTCACATGCAGTCAGATGATAAGATTAACTATTTTCTGTTTGTGTGTTTCAGGAAATTGGAAAAGTAAATCCAAATTAAGTATATAAATATAACCACGATCAAGGCTAGTAAATACTAATTCTTGACGGTGGTTACACATTGCATGTATAAGCTTAGGCTTGAAACCAGGTTCTTCCTTTGTGCTACCATGGTTTGGGCAGTATGTCTGAAATAAATGACACGTTGGTAGAGACATGAACTATGATATAGATTTGGCAGAAATGTTTTGCCCCATTATAGAATGGATCTTAATCACCACTTTACTTTTAGTGCACAATGAGCATCAGCGCAAGTCACTGCATGTTAACCAGCAGTGAGGCCAATAAAATCACGTGAGCGCATGCCTTCTTTGTTTTGTGCTGAAACAAACATGCTTCTAGGTGAAGAAGAGGATCCACGCAGTGCTGTGCGCCCAACAGCTGCGTGTTGAAGCCATAGTGCCTCATTCCTCATGCTCGCAGATATGTATTCTTACTGCTGATGAAGTAGTTTGCTTGTTTTGCCGCCTGTGAAAACTGCTGTCGAGCAGCATAGTCTGCTGTATTTTGCTCAGCGTGCGATTTTTAGCAAACTAAATCATGTCCTAAATATGGATGAAGAACATATTCTTCATCATGTGATCCTGCCTCTCTATGCCTGTCTAGCCCCATTCGGATGGGACTAACTTTACAGGGGGAAGTGGTGAATAAAATATTCACTCTGCTCATCTGTAATTTAACATTCAGCATTTCAGCCATGGTGAAATTACAGGATGTAGTCTAATAAATAGTAATAGAATACCAGTACCTACCTGTAGCTGACATTATAACAGCCCATTTGATGAGCTCTTGCTCTGCTGGTGGCTTTAACTTTCTTTTGCCGTCATATTGGTTCCCAGATAGATCTATATGTTGGTGTTAACATGTTTCTGTCTATCAGATTAGCAAAAACACTTTTTGACTTCCTCCATTTTCACATAAAAGTCAAATTTCACACCGAGCTGAGAAAATGCAATAGAAGGACAAGCAGCTCCTCCCGTGGAAAAAATGGCACTTTAAAATACAGATATAAATTACAGGACCAGCAAGTTCACCGAAAAACAGTTGTGATTGTAATAATTACTGAGGTGGGAGTGAAAAGTTACCCACATATGTGCTCCAAATGGGATTAAAATCACTGACCAGTGCAGGTAATGTTACAATCACCCCACCTCCACTAGAGAAATAAATCATGATCCTATTGGGTGTATTTGTTGCAGCAAAAAATCACTTTCTATTGAGATTATGACGGAATAAATTTTAAATAAATAATATATGAGAAAACACTATACAGCACTTGTCTAGTGAGCTGAAGAAGGTGCTGTTGTTGCAGGAAGTTTATTCAAAAATCAAACGAGTTATGTCACTGAAACCTAGTGATTTCTCTTTTCTCAGGGTCCAGTCCTGAACAGAGTTGTGTCAGCAGTCCTGGTCAACACACCGCTGGGCCCTCTGTCCCACAGCAAAGCCCCGCTGGGCCCCCTCCCTCTCCTGACCACTCCAAACCCTGCAGTGGCACTGGCTCACCTCCGTGCACCAGCTCGGCCATTTTCCTCCCAGCTCCACCTGAAACCGTCTGTGTATCCCTCCACTCCTCCCCCCTCTCTCCCCTGATACATCCCTCAGACCCAGAGCCCAGCATCGACTCCACCAGCTTCTGGAAAAGCTGCAACGCGGCAGGATGTACACAGGCCATCTTCACTGGTTTCATTAATGAGATGAATGATATCTCCAGCAGAATTCAGTCATACCAGGCCAGCCAGGAGGGTGAGGGAGGATACAAGATACTCACAAGTTACTGTGACAGCATCTCTGTCTCACCCTTATTTATTTTTAAATACTGGAATATAAAGCTCTCTCTCTCCTCTCCACAGATTATGATCTCGCACTAACAGTGATGTCGGCTTCTGGGAAACTGGCAGAGCTTGTGACCAAGCAGCAGAAAGGTGACGTAAACTCTAGGGATTGCAATGTTGGTTGGTCCCTTGGTTACACACTTTGGCTAGGGTAATTTAACAGTGCCACATTAATATGTAAATATGCAAATTTTAGCATTTAGCTAAATAGTGTATATTTTGAGACTAGAAGTTGAGCCAGTGTAACAATGTTGAGCTCAGTGGTAGAGTCTGAGATTAGTAGTAACACATTTTTCATCCATCCAACAATGTTCTTGTCTGGTAGGTCATAGACTTTTAGGGGGATATTTACTGAGGTATGTGGCCTTTAGGCTCACAAACTGTCAAATTGAGTTTGTCCTTATTAACTAAAGGGTCGCACAGAGGTTTTGTGCTGGCAAGAAAGAAAGAAAAGCGACACAGCTGAAAATACTTGTTTGGGGTCATGCAATTCGTTTTTTAAGCCTTCCCATTTTAGAGGGGCAAAATATGGTTATCATTGCTGACTGACACCTACGGCAAAGGAAATTGCATCTAAAATCTAATGTATAATGTAAAAAAAAGAACCTGTAAATTCTGCAGCTGTTTTATGGGAGAGAGAGAGAGAGATTTGGTCCATCTTCATTTGTAGTTCAGACAATTACACAGTAGGTTTATATATGATTGCAGCAGCCAGTTAAATACTTTAATAAGTTGACCTGTAAGGTGTTCTGTTTTTTTTGCATAAAGGTTTTTTTGTTTGACTATGGTCATTTTATGTTTTTGCTACTTGTTTTATGTCTTCACTGTGGTTATGTGATTTCATAAAGTTTCTGTTTTGTTTTGTTTGAGCTCATCAAAGAAAATTCTTGAAATTCTTCTTGAAATGAATAATCACATGAATAAATTGTGTAAAATGTATACATGAATCAACAATTTGTGAAGTAATTGAAGAAATTATTCAAATTATGAAATTTATTTTTATTATTCATTTTCATAATAACTGAATTTTATTGAATATTAATTTTCATTTCATTATTTACAGCAGCAGCCAGGTAGTTGATTCAGAATTACTTTGACGTTGTTGTTGCTCTAGCTAACAGGCGCTAACTGGCTAATTCTAGCAGCAGTTGTTGAGCTTGCTAGCTTAAGAGAGGCAGATGACAAAATCACTGTCATCATTACCATCATTATGAAATAAAAAGTGTTACTGGGGAAAATGCCATTTTGAAATAAAAGCAAACTTTTGACATAAAAATTAAGTCCTATAAAATTCAGTTAATAAATAAGGACGTAATTGAGTTTTAATAATTTCTTAAATTATTTCACAAATTATTGCTTCATTTATATTTTTTTCTACAGTTTATTCATGTGATTATTTATTTCATAATTATTTATTTAATACTGAACACTTTGGAGCTCCATAAAGTACAGCGTTTTAACATGTATAAATTCAACATTGGCATTTTTATCGTAAAATCAAATTATACTGATGTCTAAAAGACAATGTATTGTTTTTTCAGAGTTACAAAGGAAACAAATGGAGCTGCGAAAGGCGGCAGCAGCTATGAAGGACGTCATCTCGGCACTGAAGAGATGAGTCCAGCAGCAGTTACTGTAAGAACGTGGATAACCGGGTTTACAGTGAACTACTTCTTACTTTTTTGTCTGTGATTCTCACTATTTTGTATTTCAAATTACTTTTTTCACATTCCATACAAACAGTATATCTATGCATTTTTTTTATTGATTATGGCTTAATATTTAAAATTGTACCAATATTTGGCATTAATAAAATGTTAAATTCTGACAATATGATCTCAGCTTTCAATCTACAATCATGGTGCTTTTAGAGAGCAGAGTAAGTTGTACAGTTCCATTTAGAAAAGATGTCACACAGCAATATATCAAGGTTTATATTCAAAATCAGGAACACAGTTGTTGCAGTCTGATGACAGAGGAG